>JBBBDQ010001274.1:0-55000 GCA_037127315.1 Ascarosepion bandense | reverse complement strand
GTCTGAACAAATCACTGCATGTTGTTTCTGATAGAGCATGGTTGACGTAGGTCTCAACAAGAACGCTGTATATTTCAGCTGTAGATTTCTTTTGAATAAAGAAATGCATTAAAATTCCATTTCTTTGGCACGAAATCTGAAATGTTTAACGCTATGAAAACAAAGTTGTTTACACTTCAGCGAAATGCCATCTACTGAATTTTAAGATTGCTTATAGTATGTCCTTTAGAGATATCTAGAGTAACACCTCAGGCTTCGCCATTCTTCTCAAGGGCTAGGTATATATATATATATATATATATATATATATATATATATATATATATATATATATAAAACGCTACATATACAACCTCACACTAACAAGGAACCAAATATAGACAGTCAAGATCTCCATTCTACTTCATTCCTCCTGAAGAGACATTGGAGACCCAATGTCGAAACAACCATATGAATGCAGAGGACACACACACACACACACACACACACACACATATATATATATATATATATATATATATATATATATATATATATATAAATATTATGTACATGTTCTAAAATATAATTTATAATAAATATTCACAGTTCTATATTATATATCGAGCACTGTTTTAAATTAATTTTTGGGACGTTGGAAAAAATTCTTTCTTCTTTCTGTACTCACTCGATATATATATATATATATATATATTCAGTCATGGCTGTTAGCTCATCTGTGGTAGACCTGGCCAAGCGAAAGCCATATTTTTGTCAGAGAATAGGTTACGATGCTTAATTATTTCAGTATTGATAATAGCATCAAAAATTTTGCTAAAAAGTGGTAAGAGGCTAATTGGGCGATAATTAGAGATGTCAGAGGGGTTTCCAAAGTTTTTCAAAACAGAAACTACAGAGAAGGAAGCAATAAGGCTATAGTTATAGTGTTTGAAGAGTTCAAGAGAGAGCTCAGGGGTACATATGTAATATTGGTTCTACTAGTGGATGCTGAACAATCTCATAACTAATGAAAAAGAGACTTGAGGCATCGTAAATCTGGTTCTACAGAAGGATGCAGAGAATGCCAGGAACAGAACATACGAGCAGTGAGCAGTCTTTAAGAAAAATAAGAACAAAAAAGACAATTTAAAATAGAACCAGAAAATTACAGTTGAAATTTCTAGGACGCACAATGATGAAAAAAATTCTTTTTTTTTTTTGGAAATTTGACACCCTCATAAACTATTAAAGGCAAAATGGACAGAGGAAAGCAGTGCATAATCTTGTTAGAATTACTCTTTGATAGTTCTAGTTTTTAAGAACTTAGGCGAGTCGTCTGATCCTATCGGCCTGTTTGCCTTCTACCACTTTTTGACTTAATACTAAAGGCTCTAATAATCTTTAGATAAAAAATACGAATTTCGCTTCTCTAAGTAAACTACTGATATACTAACAATTATTGATGAAATAATCTATCAAACCAAAGATAATAATGATTAAGATCGGACTATTGCTTTAGATGGCATTTGACAGGGTTTCGCATACCTGTCTTTTTCACGACTTGAAAGGTATTAGGTTGTTACAAAAAGTGTTCTATTTTGAGAAGCCATTTTAACTTAGTATTCTCAGCAGATATTATATAAACTTTGGCATGAATAATAATTTATGTGTGCTCTTTAATAATTTTTAATTTATTTTCATATTGAAATATTTTTAAAGCATAGAAGCCCATGAAATTGAGAAAACCTGATCTTCGTTTACTTTTCTTTCGTGAGTTCCAACATGGGTACAGAGCTTTCTAAACTTTTTCCAACATCAACGAAGCCTGGGGAGATGGGCTCACAAGTGATCGGGGACAGTACGAAGGTGGTTCCAGAAATTCCATACTGGTGATGAGATCCTTGAAGATGAAAAATGTCGAGGATGGTCATGCAGGCTTGACAACGAACAAGTGGAAGCAGTTGTTGACACAACCCATGTCAAAGTGTCAAAGAAATGTCTCAGGCTCTTTGTTTCAGCACTGAAACAGTCTCAGACCGTTTTCAGAGTATTGGCGAGGTGAAATAACTCGATAAATGGGTTCCTTATGATCTCAATGAAAATAAAAAGCTTAGGCGTTTTGAAGTGCGCTTGATGCTCTTTCTGCATAACACCAATGGTCTCTTTCTTGACCGAATAGTCACTTGTGATCAAAAGTGGATCTGTTATGATAACCGTAAACGATCAGGTCAATGGATTGACCGTGATGAGTCTCTTAGACATTTCCCGAAGCCAAAGTTGCTTCAGCAAAATATTATGGCGACTGTCTGGTGGTTTGCCATTGGAAGCCAATCTGAGCATTAATGCAGAGCTTTACTGCAATCAACATGCTGAAATGTATGTACGCCTGCAAAAATGAGAACTGCAATGGTGAATCGACGTGGTCTAATTCTGCTTCACGATAATACGCGGCGACATGTTTAAAAAAAGACGATGCAAAAACTCATAGAATTTGAGTACGAAGTATTAACACATCTTCTATGTTCTCCTGATATTTCACCACTGATAATCATTTTTTAAGCACATTTTTAAATAGTAAAACATTTAGGCCTAAACATTGCTGTCTATTAATCGTTTGAGAGAACAATTTTTACCTGCCACCAAAATGGCAGACTTTAACCTCCAGGTCAGTGACACAGTGCGCCTTTTCGGACTAACTTTTTCCGCTGACATGAAGTAGAAAGACTATATCGAATCAATTATTAAATTTTTTCTAATCGGAATCTATCTTATAAAAGATATTGCATAAGATTTTCATTCTTTTTTGCTTTGAATATTGCTGCCACATTTGGTCTGGAGCTCCTGCTAGAGATTCCTGATAAAACCCAATGAAGAATCTAGAATGTCATCGATCCTGATTTGGCATCTCGACTTCAGTCACTGCCCCACTTTTCCGATATGCCTTTGCTATAAATACTTTCATGGTAACTGTTGTGGATCTTGATAGCCAAATTGTTGTGGAATTGTTGTAGCGAAACTTCGCCGCAAAGTTGTAGTGACCGGTTTGGTCGAAAGTAAGACACGGAACAAGAAGGGAGGTTCAAAACAGCGTATTAGTATAATAAGAAACAAGATATTCAAAGGAAGGGTTAATAATAAGTTATATAGAAATAAGTAAGTCCAGAGGTATTATTACGCTGCTTATTGCCTGTCGTTAACTGCCTTTGTTAACTTCTCTCTTTAACTGCACTTGTTAACTGCTCTTCACGCAGGTAATTACATATAACAAGAGAAAGAGTCCATTCCTCATAGGAGGGTACCATAACAGTAACTACTCTGGTGAATTTTTGTCTATGGCACCTAGACTCTATGAATTCAAGTGCAGTAGTAGATTATTGGTAAGGTCTCATAATTTTACACTTGAAATAACTAGATGTAACCATAAGTTCTAGGCTAACAGTTTCGTCTCTCGAATTTCTCACTTGTGGACCTTTCCACCAGTTACATGCTTTCCTCTCAATTTTGCTCATCAAAAATTTATAAGCAATCTTAATCGTTATCTCCTGTACTACTTCCTGTACTTTTTTTTCATATTCTTTCACACGCAGTAACACTCTCGTGTCTTAGTGGCTTTATTGCCTTGCTTAACGTGAAATGGGCTTGTGTAAATGGTTGGCAGAAGAGAGATTTGCATAGATAACAAAATCAAACTTTATGAAGAGTAAGGAAGTAAAAGAAACGGTATTTAGCCGTAATCATCCACTTCTTGAAAGGAAATGGATCATATAATAATAATAATAATAATAATAATAATAATAATAATAATAATAATATATCAATATCGTTGTGCCTACGTGTGTCACGTTCTAGAAAGAAATACTAACGCAAACACAGACACAAAAGTTTAAACATATAGACACCGGACGGCGTACACAAACACGCATGATAAATGAAAGAAAATGTCAAACAGGAAATATAAAACGAAAATAGAATTACTGTAAAATATATATAATCTATTATGAAAAAAAAGAAAAAGAGTGAGAGAGAGAGAGAGGGGGGGAGAGAGAGAATTATTGTACTAATAGCGTTTTTGCGTTTTAAACTATAATTTCAAGTCTTTTTTTGCTGCCTTCATTTTGATTCTCTTTTAACTAAAATAAATACTTGTGAACAAGTATTATATTACATTATAATAGAGTAATACCTACCAGGTACCTACGTGTGCCATGCTTTTGCAGTAATTAATTGAAGTAAATATATTTCATAATTGTATCCTATTTCTGGAGAAAATCATTGTAATGGAAAAATGAATAAGACAACAAAGAGAGGGGACCAAGAAAAAAGAAAAGAAGAAGTCGAGAACGATTAATAAACGTCGTACAAATGACAACAAAGAATAATGTAAAATGTAAATAGTGTCAATAATACTACCTCATCTCAGAAATATAGACAAATACTACTCCGCTTATGAGAAGGATTTTTCTTCTTTTATGTACCGTATCGCTTCAGTACGTAGGTGATCATGGCATTCCACACCTTCCTGTCTCTTGTAACTCTTATTACATTTTGTCTTGTTAGTTCTCTCAAACCATACTCTGCTGTTCATTTGCTTAAGCCAATCAAGTACGCCACACACTGTTTTCTCCTGTTTCTTTTTTCCTCTATCCGTTCTGTGAGTATCAGATTCTGCAAGCCCCACTTCCTCATTATATGTCCCAGAAACCTTTTCTGATTTTAAGTGTTGTAACCTAAAACGTTACTGCGTGAGTAATAACCCAAACGAAGGTTTGGAGATAAATAGTAATATTTATAATATGATCAAATACACCACTCGCAAGCTGTGTGAAGTAAATAACCACTGTTAGTAGAGAACTGCTAGACAGAAAAACACCACACTCTCTCAAAAGAGTCCAACGTATTATATAAAGATTGAGACATACCCATTACTGACCATAGGTAAGTACATAAGATTAAATATAAGTTTCCTTTTTGTTTGCACCTTCTCCAGAACCTTATCATATCTCACATATTCGATCCATGGTATCCTCATCATTCTTTTATAGACCCCCATTTCTGTTGCTTCCATTACCTCCTTTACCTTTGAAGAGATCATCCAACATTCTCTGTCATATGGATAGACATATATCACATAACAGTCCAGTACTCTTTTCTTTGTTTCTAACGAAATCCGTCTGTGTCTCGATATTCTGCTTAGCTTTTGGATTACGTCCTTGGCCCATGCCAATACGCCTTCAGATCTCAGTGACGTACTTTCCATCCTTCGTTAGAACACTTCCCAAGTATTCAAATTTCTGTATATGAAGGATGTGATTCTGCATAAGGATGCTGAGGATACCATGGACCGAAGCTGTGAGCAACGACGATGCTCTGGATGCAAGCGGAAAGAAAAGTTATTCTTAGCCTCAAGAAGAGACAGCTGAGATTTATGGGACACGTACTGCGGGATAATCTTCTGCCCAGTCAGTCATGTCTCTTTCGAGACATGATCGCCCAAGCGTGTATCACGTATGGCACTTTAACTGACTAATGAGGAATAATTGCTTGGAGAATACTCACAGGACGGACAGAGGGAAAGAGAGACAGGGGAAAGCAGCGCAAGACATACTTGATGGGCTTAAGCAAATGGATGACTGAACGAGGTTTGAGAGAGATACCAAGAGGAAAATGTTAAAAGCAACAAGAGATAAAGGCAAGTGGAAGTCTATGATCACCTATGTCCCGAAAGGACATGGAACATAAGAAACAAGATGTGAATGATTACTGTTATTAAATTTTTCTAGGTGCGTTTTGTTTTTATTTTAACTATTTTTTCACTTAATTGAACTTGTTGACTATTAGTTTTTAATGCGTTTAGTAGAGGAAAAGCTTTTATTTTAGATGTTCATTTTTTTTTGTTTTGTTTTTTTACATATATCAGAGTAGGACAGTACCGTTTATTTTGTCTTTTGATTTTGGCATTCAATTACTCAGATTCATTTATGTGCCAAACGTGATACACGCTTGGGCATTCATGTCTTGAAAGAAACATGACTGACTAGGTTACTATTACTGCGGTAGACTGGTTGCCAAACAAAGCTATAGTACACAATTTGTCCTTCCGTTTAACCCATAGCAAGAGGGAGAAGTGACAGATTAATGCCTTTCCCTAGAGTATTTGCGCGTAAGTGCATACAACGAATTTAACTGTAATTTGAACTCGGCTCTTCGATTTCTCGTTCCTAGCCGATATTCACTGCATCTTTCCCAGGTATTTGCGCGTAAGTGAATGCAACGGATTCAACTGGAATTCGTACTCGGCTCTCCGATTTTTCGTTCCGAGCTTACATCCATTTATTCAGATTACGCGGGTATAAATATAGTCCAGCATTATTAAATATCAAGAGGGACGAAAGAAGAAAGACCTAATTAAAGAAATGTGGCGGGGGGTGATTTAGTAATGATAAAAAGAAGAAAGATGAAAATAGAGAGAGAAAAGTGGGAAGACAAGACGTGAGAGGCGATAACACCAGTTTTGTGTTGTTAGTCAAGGCTTATCAAAGGAAAAAATATCCCGTGTGAATTAGTACAGGTTAATCGGTGCAAATAACACTACCCTTATCAACAGTGGGAGATATTTGGCCGAAATCAGTGAATAGAGGCGTCAGATAAGTTTTAGTAATTTTATCATTCTGTATGTTTAAGGAAATACGTCTGAGTGTGTCTGTCTGTCTGTCT
The DNA here is from genome assembly GCA_037127315.1 of Ascarosepion bandense. Lineage (NCBI taxonomy): Eukaryota > Metazoa > Mollusca > Cephalopoda > Sepiida > Sepiidae > Ascarosepion > Ascarosepion bandense. The sequence continues at coordinate 48,307 of JBBBDQ010001274.1, read as the reverse complement.
GTTAACGCATGCGCATGGACGAGGAAATCTAGACGTGATCAGGAAGCTGTCACGTAACTAATTCTTTGCCTGAAAGTGAATGAGTTACAATTGGCTATGTGCGTGAGATGGACTGAAAAAATGAATGGAAGAGGGGAAATGTATTGTCCAAGAGTGTATGAATGAAGCAGAAATAGTTTTTGAATGAGTGTTAGCGTATGTACAAATGTACACCAATGTAAAGATATTTACGAGGCTTAGCTAAACCTGAGACAACGTCGAAATGGCTACAGAGTAAAGAAAAATATACTGTACCAATCCTGCACGTGTGGGTGGGAGCCTTGTAAGTGTTGAAAATATGCATTTATATTAAAAGAAAAAAACAAAACAAATGTTACTGAAGCCAAATACACATTTATATGTACATACTTCACACACGTGCACACATACGCAATCACACGTACAAAAATTTGCAAAAATTTTAAATCCACGTCTTATTAACAAATCTTTGAGGAAACTTGATAAAATGAAACATGTTAGATTAAAGATATTTTTCTTGCCTGTTTGTTCTTTACTTATTCTATCATTGTATCGGATTACAATCCATATATGAAGCACACACACACACACACACACACACACACACACACACATATATATATATATATATGTGTGTGTGTGTGTGTGTGTGTGTATTCTAAACATATATTGTTAAATATAACAGACAATGAATATTTATTATCATGAGCCGTTCTGAACATCGTATTTTGACTTTAATTTCAGGTGAAAATAAAGACAAAAATTGTCCAACATTTGGATATTTTTTTATTATGTTGGTTCTCAGGCTTTGGATCACATGAGCCATCTTCAGAGAAGTTACAGGGACGTTAACATAAAGACATACACTATCAAAGATGATTTTATCTAGTGTTGACATAAAACATTGCTATGCGAAGATAACAGTCACCGAATAGCAAACACAATTCGTAAATTTGTAATGCGGTTTTATGACGTCACAAACTTGATAAAAACGTTCTTTATCCATTAAAATGTTTATTTTATTATTAAGAGGAAAGATCAAAGTATTTTTAATTATTTAAAAAAATTTTAATCCCTTCTAACACGTTCGAAATTTTAGTAAAAATCTTGTTTTTATTTTCGTTAGCGGGAAACCAAATCGTTGCGAGAGTTTACAGAACACTTTTTTCTGGTAACAAATAATAATTTGGAAATTCTTGAAAAAATCAAATAATTGTCGTATTTTAACAAAACTTTCAGGACTTACTCGCAAATGAATGTTATTATTTTGGAAATCATTATTTTAAAAAAATATTGGAAATTCTTCGATTTGATCAGTTACAACTTCCACTATTATATTTTGTAGGCAAAATTGGTTTTATTCGTTAAACGCAGGACTGTGGAAATGAAAATCATGTCGTATGTTTTAAACTATTTAGCCACTTTTACCAAAAATCTACTCCGAAAAGTAAAATAAAAATACAATAAAACTATGACATTATTTAATTAGATAAACTTTTAATTGCTTTAATAAATAATTGTAGAATAATAATAGAATAATAACACTTACCAGCGTAAGGGTCCCAGCTAGCGTTCAGCTGGCAGACAAAAATAAAGCAAGTTGTAACTCAATATTTATTTTGCATTAAAATACAAAATTATGGCACACGGTCGAAAAAGGGAGGGGAAGAGGTTGGTAATCACATAACTATCCTATACCTAGCTAAACACTATCACGACCCATTCACTCATTACAATTTGCACAATCATCAAAAGAACCCATCTATCACCTCCCAATCCTTCATACATCACAATACGACAAATTTAAAAGGGACATCTAAAAAAGGAGGAAAAAACCCATGACAATAAAAATGCATTTATATACAATATAATATATAATTTAAAACATTAGGTGAAATATGAAATGATAGGAGGGGGGGTGAACCCCAAAACAAACTAAAAATACAAAAAAATTTTAAACTAAAATAATAAACAAAGAGTAGCCGCTGTATTCCGCCAAACGGCGAAATCAAGAAGCACACTCGCTAAGGGAGTGGGGGGAATAAAATAATTAATGCAATGGGCCAATCAAAGGCTGAACCAGCCGAGATAAAAGGAAGCCAAAAAAAAAAAAATGGGGAGGTTGGGAATCTTGACTTGGATCATAACAAAAAAAAGCCGGGTACAGGCTAGGAACACATCTATTCACATTAACTAGGTACATAAAATAGAGCTACCTTAACCAGGCGAGGGTTCCAAAGAAATACACCTCGATGTAACCAGCAGATCTAAAAGAGAAAATCAAGGCTAGCCTTGTTCATGCGGACCAGCCTCACCACATTTACCTACATTTTACTGAAGTCTGTCAAAGTCAAACGTTTCCAATCAGTTCTAATTCTTATTTTGAGCTGATGCTCAAAATATCGGATTAGATCCTGATGTGAAAGACGCTGACCTCGCAAGACTTCCTCCTTTCGCGTCGTCCAAATCACCGTTCGAGCTGTGGCTAGCTGTGACAGAAACACCATACGTTTCAACCCAGAAAACGGGGGCGACACATTGTCACAGGCAAATGCACGATCAATGAGCACCAGCTCTCGCGGCGCGATACGAGCAGTCAACTCGCCGACACGGTCCCACAGAGGGCGAACCCGCGAACAATGGTAGAAGGCGTGCGAAGCCGTTTCTTCCAAGCCAAGGTTGCAGCGTTCACAATCTTGCAGCGTTCACAATTTCATTGAGAGGCAACCGATTCCGAGCCAATCGCCAGATGAGCGAAAACTCAGCGTTTCAGCGATAATTGTTATCTGGCGCCCAAGACCAGAACAAGCGAAACTTATCCTCCGACAAGCAGAGCACATCACGTAATGAATCGTTCGCGACGCACTCCACTAACCCACGATAGAAGACTCTCCTAGGCTGTGAAAGTTCACTGGGCCGTGGAATGGCCTATAAGACCGCCAGACATTCGAGGAGAAAACACGATCGCCCTCGAAGCTTACGGCACTGCCTCGGGATGGCGGGAGTGATAGTAAGGCTAGGGAACATGTCCCTCACTATCCCCGCCAGCAATGAGTCTTCCAAAATTGCTCACCCGAGAAAAGCCAACCTTGACGCAACCTTGTGGCCCATCAGGTACGGCATTCCAAGACCCCCATGACACGGACGTTGGTAACAGACACGTCTGCTGACGTTGTGTTTTCGTCCTCTCCACAGAAGGGAGAATAGCAAACGCTAGATCGCCACCCTACGCCATCTACAAAGTGGAAGTACTGACAACCGGTAAAGGATAATGGGAAAGACGTATGTACCGCACGCTTCCGCCAAACCCTTTAAGGACAAATTCCTTCGACGCCAAATCTCGACCGACGCGCCGACCTTTGCCAGTACTTCTGACTAATTTTTCTCCAACTGGCGGTCGGGCCCAAACCATACTCCAAGAATGCGGACAGGGCCATTCGTCCAGTCGAAGGGCCCCGGGAGAGTAACACCCTTCCAGGCACCTAACCGCAAGCCGGACGACTTGTTACAATTAATCTGTCAACTGTTCGAACCATTCAACCGCCTTCTGTACCACCTCAATGTCACTCCGGGAGGACACGAAAGTAGTGACATCATTGGCGTACGAGGAAACCCTGGCTCGAGCACCACCAGGGACAGCGATTCCACGTAGGGCAGGACTTCAGGCCCTGTCCCTTGGCCGGCAAAGGCGGTGCTCTAACGCAAAAGCATAAAGTAGGGGCGACAGTGGACAACCCTGTCAGACCGACATAGACAGTGCCAGAACGCCCAATAACTTTCTGTTCACCTGTACTACAGCCGTGAGGGATTGATACAGGAGGCTAATCCAGCGGCAGAAGTTGGTTTCGAATCCAGCGGCGGAAGTTGGTTTCGAATCCAGCGGTGGAAGTTGGTTTCGAATCCAGCGGCCTGCAGGACAGCTAACTGCATCAGCCGGCAAAAGCCAGAGGAAGTCAGCCAAATAGCTGCGAAACTCTTCATCACGGAGACCAGGCTCCTTGATAAACATGATCTCAAAATGCCACCTAAACGCTTCGCACATGTCGTCAGTCGACCGAAGAGTATGTCCCTCCGGGTTGCGAACCTCTCAAATTAACCGGTCATCGCCTCGACGAATCTCTTCCTTGCGCAGTTCTGCGCCCGTGTTCACAGCTTCGGAAGACATCTTGCTTAACCTATGTCTGATTACCTGACCCATGTAACGATCGCTAGTTGACCGCTCCAGGGCCTCGTTAGCTATGGTTATCGCTAGAAGATCACCACCAGCCTCCGCCCTGGAGTAATTAGCTCTAAGTGTCTTCACCTTGTCAGCCTTATCTAGTTTGAGCCGTTTGCTAATACTATTCTTAAGATTCTCCCACCACTTATTCCCAATGACTCCCCCAGTTAAAGCCCGCTGCACTAACTTAATTAGCTGGCGCCGGAAGTCTGTCCAGTAAGGACACGTTGAACTTCCAGTAACCAGCCATTCTAGGCCTATTTTCTAAATCTACCCGGGCACAAACGAGTTTGTGGTCCGAGTAGCATAACCAGTGGAACGTGGGACAATCTAAAAGATCTATGTCGGCTTCACGAACTAACATTTTATCTAGGTAGCTAGCTACCTTGGTAGAAGGCCAACTATTAGCCCACGTCCACATCTTCCCACCCTTGTGATCGACCCGGTATCTATCGACGAGACCGAAATCTTCGTTGAGATTGACCAAGCTACGATCACGTGCCTTCCCTCTAGCTCCCCACCCTCTATCCAGTTTGGGGTCCAGAATGGCATTCCCCCACTAAAACGAGTCGCGTTGAATCCACCAGGAAGGACTCCAACCGCTGAAAAACGAGACGCGCTCCTCCCGGTCGTTGGGCGCATAAACCGCAGCCAGTCGAAACGCATTTTCACTGCAATATCGGCCACGATCAGCCGGCCCTCGGCACCAACATGGACAAGATCCACCCCAGCGTTCAGGGTACGCTTAACCAGCAAAGAAACTTCTCTAGCCAGCCGGTTCCCATATGCTGAATAGAGGACACAATCGTTAGACAGTACACAGGCATCGGCCTTGCAAACAAAGTAAGTCTCTTGGATCGCCGCGACATCCATGTTGTCCTAGACTTCCTGTTCCAATACCTGACGTAATACGTCCTTCCAGGACAATGCCGCCGACGTCCGCAGGAAAAGTTAATTTTAAGGCCCTATAAAGTGAGGGATGGAGGATGACGGGGTCCCTCCCAGCACAACAGTGGTCAAGTCTTTGCAGATATTTTGAGCCCATTTGAGCCATTTGAATGTTAGGAATAGTTTCAACTGCACCCCCCCTGTATGAAATCCCATACTTTTAGATTTCCCCCGGTATTTCGTATGAGAGTCAATACTCCGGGGGCCTTTGGGAAATTATTTGGATCTTCCCCGGACATACCATCAACTGAGGACAGTTTGAATAGTGGCCTTAGGAGGGCTTTCTTTTGAGCAGATAGGTCCCTCTTTAAGGCCGTCCTATCCACTTTACAAATGTCCGAATGTTTATATTCGTTCTTTTTCTTGTAAACACATCAGGTTTTAGGGAGGGTTTATCCTGTTTCGAGGAGGGAAAGTCAACGCTGGGAGAGGGAGTTTCTGGTTGGGAGGGTGTTGGAGGTGTGGGGGAAGGAGAAGGTATATGTCTCACTGGAGAGGCAGAATGGCTCCTCCCCTCGACGATAACATTTGACCGGTGATGTAGGGGCGGATTGTATCTTGGCTACTAACATGACCTGCCCCGCCCTGCCACGATCTACAAGTTCCTTCTTTCTTTTTTTAGAAACACACTCATCCTCTTCCTCCCGCCCCTTTTTACGGATGATGAATGCAGTGGAGGCATCTCTACCACCTCCATATCTTGTTGATGTTTTGCTGCTGTTGCTTTTGTTGTTGCTGTTGTTGTTGATGATGCTGCTGCTACTGCTACTGCTGCTGTGGCTATTTTTATGTTGTTGTTGCTGCTGCTTAGGTTTTGTCTTAGTTGGAGATGGTTTTTTTCCGGCCGAGGAGGAGGGAAGGCCATCTTCTTTCCTCTCTTAACCACGTCCGTCCACTCGTTGGTTTTGTCATCGGAGTTTTTTGTGTTCAGTTGTTTGTGTTTCTGCCACCGGCGGTGTTACCGGTGGCACTTGCTCTTCTGTTTTTCTTCCGGGGCACGCTTTGAGCATATGCCCGGCCGCCCCGCATGACCAACAATGCGGCCTCCGTCCTTCCACGACTACGAGGAGTTTCCTTATTCTGCAAAGTAATACGTCGGGGACTTTCAGAGAATTTGTCCTGTCCACAGTAATATTTAGGCAAATGTCTTCCGTTGGAACACCCGCCTTACTTACGACCCGAGACACCTCGTCCACATCTCCAGATTGGGAGAAAAAACCTCCCACGTGGTCGCAACAAATTTCAATGGGGACACCATGAACTGTAATACTTGCTCTACGTGTCCCCATATACTCACCCTGATCCCTTTGGCTGTAAGGGTATTTCCAGTCAACTCCTTCGCTTCCTCCTCTGAACTCAGTAATATGTCCCACATAGCACGGGATCGTCTTGCTAGGATCTTCGGTATAATTTTGAGGCACTTTAGGGCCTCTTCCCTACTCTTCCTACTAACTCTGATAAATTCCCGGGATTTTACGTCTGAAGTCAGCAGGGAGATTGTCTTCGTTGCGATGGCGTTTTTATAACTTCTGGTATAACCAGAAGTGCATTGTCCTTAATAAACTCTCTTTACTTATCGTGCATTTCTTTGTAAAATGCCGGGTTCTTTTTCAGTGGTGTTTTATTCCACACCGACGGCAGAGACGTCACCGTCGGCACAGTATCAGAGATTGAGGGCTGGGAAGACGAAGCCATAATTGAGCTTGCCATAACCTCAAAAACAGAAAAAGTTTTCAACACAAAAGTTCAAAAATAAAACCAGACAGGCGACAAAGACAAATACAATATGTATTTTTCATATTATTAATAAGTTATCATTAACTTTAAGGCATGGTAAAAATATCTAATTTAATTTTTATAGCATTGCTGATGTTAATATATATATTTGCTTACAGTATTTTTATGCAATACCTTGTGCTCGGAGAAAAGACATTCTAAAATATTTTGTGGCCCTGAAAAGGGCCTTTCTTTTTCTTCTGTTGCCTGTTCAACCCTGCTCATCTTCAAGATAAAGATCCTGTATAACATAGTCAGTGCAGTTTCTGTCGTTTTTCATGTAAGGGCGATAACCCTAAACACTTCTAAAATCAATACGACCCCCATGGAAACTTGTTATGACCCCTATAGAACATCGTACTTAATAAAAATGAACATATTTACACACACAAAAAAGGTTTAAAATATTTTTTTAAAAATCGGTGAACGACTTTTTTAAAACTTTTCAATTTTTGATAAACAATATAATTATCAATTCTTAACTAAACAAAATTAGGGCAACAGTTTTTTAAAAGATTTTTAAAATATTTTCAAAACTTTATGAATTATTATAATAATAAAAATGTGAAAACAATTCTTTTAAAATTTTATTAGTAATCGAATTTTTTTTCTTCAGACTTAATTATTATTATTTATCCCAGCATTTAAAAGTTTATTAAATTAAATTATATCCGAGTTTTATTACATTTTTCATTTTACTCTTCGGAGCAGATTTTGGGATAGTGATGTTAAATTTAAAATTAAAGAAAAATAGATGATTTTTATTCCTCAGTGAGTTCTGCTTTTAACTAATAAAAAATAATGTATCGACCAATTAAAATTTATTAAATGTTCATGGATTTACGTAGAGGGTGTGTAACAGAGCCCAAAAAAATATATATACTTTTACAAAGATTTTTAAAAAATCATAATTTCAAAAACAATGTCATTAATTGTGAATGAGTACTGAAAGTTTCATTAAAATACGACAATTATTTGATTTTTGTGAGAATTTCCAAATTAATGTGATTGTCACTGAAAAAAAGTGGGTGATGCAATCATTACATTTTCCATTGCCGCTAACTCAAATCAAAACAAAATTTTCTGACAAAATTTCGAAAATGTTAGTAGGGATTAAATTTTTTTCAATAATTAAAAATTTATTTGATCTTTCCTCTTAATAATAATATAAACATTTTGATGGAAAAAGTTTGTTTTATTAAGTTTGGGACCTTTTTATTCATACTATGCTGTCTTATGCTCATTTTTAGCGATTTTTTGAAGGTACCTACAGTAATTAGTCATCCACCTAGCCATTATCCATTATCTAATAAGCTTAGTTTAGTTGACAGTGAGAATCGAACTCACTATTCTGTAGTAGTTGTCAACTAGACTAGCTCGTTAACTATTACCCGTGAAGATCGAACTGAATATTCATTAGTAATTGTCAACCGGACTAGCTTGTTAGCCATTATCTCGATGCTGAGGCGCTCGTTATAGACCCTGTAGGTAGACCGATGACCTGCGGTTAGGTGTACAGTGTTTGGGCGATACACTCTCGCGTACATGTTTTATGATACAGCGTATTATCATCTTGTGAAATGAAGCGATGTGTTGAACCGAAACAAAATCCCGCAAATCGCTTATTGCCGAGTGTTGAATCTCGTCTCATGGTCGTTTATCGCTGGCAGTTGACTTTTAAACGACTCTTGCTTCACCGTAACCACGGAGATTTCGCTCTACAAGAACTGCTTGTCGTCAGCCAATGTGTGTTTTATGACATGTTTTATTGAATAGCAACTTCACCGAGTAGACTTGAGTTTAGAAATAGAATTATTTTACGACCAATTGATTGCTTCAAAGAGAAGACGTTGGCACCGTCGTTAAGTAAGTAAAATATCCCCGACATCACCGTCAACTTCATGATATTTGTTCCCTCACAAGAATTAGTGTTTTTCAATCTAATGCTCGATCATTCATATTTTAAAACCAGTTTCTTTTAATTTTGCAAAAGTTGGATTGACCTAAGACCGGAAGTGAGGCTTTGAAAGCCGAAACTGATATACCGTTTCAATCTTCTATGCATGGCATTGAATGCTGGATAATTTTCTCACGAATAAAAAAAAAAGTTTAAAGCAAAAGTGTGGTGATTCTACAGAAGGATGATGAGAAGGAACGTGTGAGTAACTAAAAAGTTCTAAGAAAAGTAGGAGCAAAATGACACTCTTGAAGTGGAACTACCACCATATCTGGCATAGTTGAGAATTAAGACTAGTTCCTCGTAGGTATCTCCAAAGATTCTCTAAATATATGTGCATCCATGATGAAAAAATGCCCCAAACCTAATAAAAAGTTTTATAGTAAAAATCTTTAAGTTTTCATTAAGAGGAAAGTAAAAATGATTTTTGTTAATATTAGACTATACCTTTTAACCTTTTTTCAAACTTACAAAATTTTCGTTATTTTGATGTTGGTATAAGTAATCAATGTCCATGTTTCTGGTATAGCTTGTGATCTACAACAATGTCTAAAGTTTCCAAAACGCAAGCTTATTGCTAAGGCACAATCCCTCTTTCTCTTTTTCTTTAGTTCTCCCTTTCTCTCTCTAACAAATTCAAAATTCAATTTAAGCCGCCTTCTTTACAGATTACTGCCTGCCCACCATAATTACTAGTAAAATAAAGGTGGCATCTATATTTCAGAAACATTCAATAGAACATAGAGAATTGAGATTATTTTGGTGGGAATATGACAATTTATATTTCAATTAAAGCCGACTTTTTTTTAAAGATTACCGTCTGCCTTTGTGTAAAACGACACATTTTACTCGACTTCCGCTTGGTTTGGGATATAAACGTAAGCAGTTTATATATTTTATGCGCTATAATTTTAAATGTAGATCATAAGCCTTTCTAGATTTAAGCTGTAAATCACAATGACGTGTAGAACACATACTATACCAACACTGTTATTTTTTCTTTGTAGCTTTTTTGTTATTTTAGGGTCGTTTTGCATTAAAAAGCACATTGACTTGGAAATTCTTGTAAAAATCCAATAATTGTAGGATTTTTATAAAATTTTCAGGACCTATACATAATTGAATTAAATTATTTCAGAAAAGTTTAATTTTAGGAAATCTTGGTAAAATTAATTTTTACCATCTGTTAACACACTTATTTATTTATACAATTTCGAAAAATTAACTTTTGTAGGGCTTAATTTTTATATTAGTTGTAAGCAGAAACCTGAATCCTCAACATTCTCTTAAGAAAACAAATTTCGATGAATAAAAAATTTTACAAAAATTATTTTTATTTTTAAAAAAAGTAATTAGAATAATTTATAAATATTTAAATATTTAAAAATTCCGACTTAACCATGTCACCTAACGCTTACAAATTATCACCTAAATACTATATATACTAATCATAAATGGAAAACATTACTACAATTCAATGAACTCAGTATTTAAAAAAAACTATTATTAATTGTTTTCTGTGTGTATAAACGTACCAAGTATTGTAAATATGGACGTCTGTACATTACATTATCAGAAAATGAGAGCAGTAACTACAGCAATTTTAAAGAAAGTACGTAAAATTCAATAAAATATTAGATTACTTAGAATATTTAGTTAAATAGTTAAGATTACAGGGTAATTACAATATTTATATAAAAACGTGCTCATTTATATTTTCAACGGGAAATTACCCCGTAGAAAAAATATATTTAAATTTCCCAAACATCAGGCTGTGAATATAGCTGTTAACAATATATATATATATACATACATACATACATATATATATATATATATATATATATATATATATATATATATATATATATATATAGAGAGAGAGAGAGAGAGAGAGAGAGAGAGAGAGAGAGAGAGAGAAAGAGAGAGAGGTTGATGTGACAAAGTGGAACATTTATCAACGAGACGTTTCTCAAATTAGAACCATCAGAAGCCAAGGAAAATATAAAATTGGACATTGAGGGCAACAATTTGTGGCGTCAAAATTTTACAGGCTTGAACACAATCCTGAAAGACTGTCGCTACTCACTTTTGACCTCAATATACAGATATATATATATATATATATATATATAAAGGTTTTTCGATTATTACAATGGATATTACGTATTTCACCGCTTTGATGTTATTATCGCGGCTCGTCATCCCCCCAAAATTCTTTCTCTTTCATTTAATTTTACATAGACGCTCTCATGTCCATATTAGGACAAACATTTGTGACGGTGATATACGAAAAAATTCTCGCTCATTCGAAAAAGAACTCCAAAGAAATAGGGAAGCGAGGACAAGAAAAAGATAGACGGTGGATTAACGCAAAGAAGAGAACAAAGTTGAAAAAGAAAAAGGAAACAAGAAAAAAGGGGGTGAAAAAGGAAAGGAAAAAAAAAAGGGGAAACAGACAAAGACAGAATGGAAAACCAGAAGAGAACGGGGAGGAGAAAGAGATACGATGACCGGAAAAACCGTATCACAAGAAATGAATGTTGCCCCCATTCCTGCCAATAGCGTTTCAAAACCCCTGTTTCCATAGAAAAACCTGGAAACATTTAACGATGAAATTTAATTTAAAATATACTGGGATATATTTACGGTATAGAAAAAAAGTATTATATGATAATTTTAATATAGTTTGGAAAAATAACTACTATTACTATAATTTAAAAATTAATGCTAATTTGAAATAATTTTAAAATAATTGAAAGAAAACAAAATTAAAAATATGATTAGAGGAATAAGGAAACCTGTTATAAGCTTAACAAAAGGGGGAAATCCACAAAAATGAAAGAAAGAAAAAAGGAGAAATCATCCTAGAACGGATTTTTAAGTTAAAATAAAAAAATAAGGAAATAATAGAATAACAAATAAAGCAACAAAAAACCTTTAGATCAAAACCGACCTATTTAATTTGTTCTTAGAAATGTTACAAGGAATAGATTAAAATATACCTGCTATAGGGAATGTTTATGGAGAAAATAAACCAAATATTCCAACACACATTATAGCCACTAGTAGTAATGTCTTCTAACTATAGTTCAAATAATAACTCTGAATAGGAAAACACAATTTATTAAAATACTTTATTTAAAATACAATCCTAACGATTATCTAAACCACGTGTGATACTAATAAACAAAAAAAAATAATAATAACAAATAAAACAATAAAGAGATAACAAATTATATGTATCCAATATCCATACATACACACATATACAAAAAGTGCAATGAATATACATAGTCGGTCCTTTAAGAAGAACAAAACCATGCAGATAAAAGAAAATAAATCCCCCGCTCCACCAATGGCAATTCCATCCACCTGTAGGTAGTCCAGTCAGTCAGTTTAGTACCATATGTGAAACACGCTTGGGCAGAAGATTATCCCGCAGTAGGTTGCCATTGCTTTCTGCGGTAGACTGGTTGCCTGCCAAGGCTATAGAACCCAATCCGTCCTGTTATTTAACCCATAACTGGAGGGAAAAGAAGGATGGATTAATACCTTTCCCAAGGGTATTTGCGCGTAAGTGAATGCAATGAATTCAACTGGAATTCGAACTCGAGTCCCCGGTTTCTCGTTCCGAGTCGATACCACAACGCACATAGTAAACTGAAAACTATCGACACTGCATAAAAAATGAAAAAGATCATATATCCCAATTTAAAATACCTACATTAAACGAAAAAGCGACCTGTCCAAAACGGAGCTACCCCACACCCTTCTCCTAGCCCGAAGCGGTCCCTTTAGAACCACGAATGGACGACTAGACCATACCATCCCACATTTATTTACGTCGTTCTCATTAACAATGACGCCAACTTCCACTACGTTTTGACGGCAATGAAATAAAAAAAATCTACCCTTCCTTAAAAAAACCATAAACCCCCATATGAAAACTACCCAGACAAAATAAATAATAATAAATATTAAACAAATTTCTCTCAGAAGTAATAATAATAATTAATAATAATAATGAAATACTACTACTACTACTACTAATAATAATAATAATAATAATAATATACCTTCTATTACACAAGAAGACAATTTATCATCGTTATAACTTAATAAAAATTATTTATCATTGTTATAACTTAATAAAAATCCAAATCAAAGAAAATCAGAACGCGAATATAATAAGCTATAACTGTGAATTAATATTAACCTGACGTGGAAAATTTAGTTGCAATATGATATTAACGTACCTGTCAAATCTAACATTGAAACTTAATTTAAATTATAATGAGACATTTTTTTTAATCGTATCACCCCGAGCAAGGCGGTAACGCCACTTATGTGCAGGGGGCTACGTAATAGTTAAAAGATTGGAAAAAAGAAAGCCGGAAACCACATCCTAAACAGGGAACAAGGGATGAGCCTCTTAACCTGTTCAATAGACGTGGGTGGTGTGTGAACCGGGCGATAGATAGCTACGGTATAAAATTAAATTATTCAGCATAATTTTAATACATTTTGAAAAATAACTACTTCCGTTAGAGATCCAATATACCCTATTAATTTTTTTTTAAAATTTCGTTTAAAGTAATTAAATCACTAAAAATTACGAAATGAAACGTTAAAAGAGTAAATATAAAGGGATGAGGGGAAGGAAAAATAAAAAGAAAGAGATAAAAATTAGAACCATATAGAAAAGAATTTAAATTAAAATAATTTGCAGTAGATTTTTTATATTGCAAAATAACCGTCTATTACATTGATATTCATTCCTAGAAACACGATATGAGATTTCCTCTTAAATTAAACTATACCGATTCTAATGCATATTATCGTTTAAAAAATAAATTTAAAAATAAATCATAAGTCTTAGGTCCTAATGTGAATTACAATGTAACCACTATTAGTAATTTATTGTAATTTATTTAAAGTAAAGTTAAAGTAATAATGCCTAGTATGAAACTCAAAAGACTAAATTAAAAAAAACAAAAAACCTTTAAATGTTCATAATAATATTCATAATACATAATAATAGTAAAATAATAAGAAATTTTAATCATAGAACATAGAAATTTGTGACAGTATATTTATATATCCATATATATATATATATATATATATATATATATATATACACATACATATATATGTATATATATATATATATATATATATATACCCTCACGCATACATATGTGTGTGTTTATCAAACAAAAATGTCTTTCAAACTTTAAAAAAGTAAAAAATGCTAGTAATAAAAAAGTAATAAAACAATATTATTCTATAAACCAAAAATATATAAATATAATAATCATAACAAAATAAAAAATAAAAAATAAATCCAAAAATTTACAAAATTGTTTAGCAAATTAAAATTTAAAATTTAAAAATTACAAGAACAAAACAACCTTTGCTGTAAAAGTATATTAACAGCACATTTCAGAATTTTTCAAAATAAACACTTTTTTAAAAAAAACCTTTGATGTAAATTAATATAATTTACGTCAGTTCAGAACTTAATCAGTATTTATCTATACTATTTAAAATCTATTTTTGTGTCTACATTTAAATATTAGTTCGTTCCGCTGATTCAATAGTTCCTGAAGGTTATTGTATTTTATGATCATTAGTTTCTCCTCCAGGCATAAATTGCACCTATCCCTGAAACTGTTGGGAGTATTGGCGTATTTCACAATCCTCCATTTCACCAGTGGGGTAAATCCTCCGTCTTTGATACTCCAATATTGATTAGATAGGGTAGTTTGAATTTTCAAGGAGCCGTTGGAGAATGATTGTCTGTGGTTGTATTGCCTCTGCTTCCAAATGCCTGCAGATATACCTTTATAAACTTTTTTTTATTGTTGGGGTCCTCCATTGGACAAATAGTAGCTTCATAAATAGCTTTATCGGAATTACACCTGCCATCCATGGGACAATTTGTCTTATTGGTGCAATTACAGGAAGGCTTGTCTGCCAAAGGTTTGCTAAAGAAGTCTCTAAGCAATTTGTTATAATGTAAGTTGGCTATGTTTTGCATGTTTTTTTGTAGTAGAATAAGTACTTTTAAGAGTCTTTCTATTGAACAATTTACTTTAGGGGTGGTGTTGGTAGAAGTGTTTGCTAACTAGATTTAAAAAGTATTTACCTTGGACAACTTGCAGAAAGGAGGGATGAACCATATTATTATTTTTTTCTAACTTTGCTTTTATTTCTAGTTTTGTCTTTCAATTTTTCTTCGTATGATATTTCATCTTTAAAATCACTCTTCTTTAGGGCTTCATTGTATATTGTTTTACTATCATCGAATATTTCCTTATTAGACAATAGTTTATTAATTCTAATTTTGACTCTTTTGGGTATTTGTTTTATGATAGATTTAGGGTGATTGGAATTAACATTAATATAGATAGGGGATTGATTGCTTTTTTGATACGGTTTAAATGTATTTTTAGAGAGGTTAATGCTAATGTCTAAAAAATTAACGGTCCTGAGATTAGATGGAATTGCGATGTTGAAGCCCGGTAGATACCTATTTGATTTGGTTCTACCGAGAGTATATAATATATATATTCCACTCAGATCCGCTACTTGAGCTGAATCATAAACCCCCATTGGGATATCAAAATTATTGCTAATATTTTTAATCCAGGTAGAGTTATTATATACTAGTAGAGACTCTCTAGAAGTTAAAATAATATCTATTTCATTATTGGAAATATCTGTGAAGTTTCAAGCGTAGTTTAGGCTGTTAACCAATAAATTGTACGAAATGGAAGGATAAAAGTCTACTATATCAAATTGCAAAAATGAGGCTTTTTCTTGTTCGGAATGTTTTGGAACCATGCTATGGTATCAGAAAAATCTTTCCATAAATTGGAATTGAGATTTTCTTGTACCGATATTACAATCCTCTTAATTATTTTACTAGAAACTAAACCTAATTCAGTTTTAGAGGGATTGATTAATCTAGTTTGCAGGCTATTCTCGAAATTTGGTTTATGGTCTTTAAAAAGCAAATATGCGTTTTTTGTTTGGATCTTTCCCATTCTATCTGCGATATCTAGTCTATTTGCCAATATAGCAGTTTTCTCATTAATTGTGGACAACATATAATCATTATTATCTTCTTTAAAAGTACTAGAAATTTTCTTAAGAATGAGTTTGTGGTATTCAGCTGGTTCTATTTTATATATATTACTTGACTTATCGGCGTTTATCCACATCTTATTTGAGTTTCTAATCATTTTCATGTCTCTTTTGAGAAGAGACTGGAATTGGTTGTATTGTCTTCCAAATTTAATTTTTTTAATCAGATCGAACATATCGGTCTCAAAAGACTCTAGAAGCCTATTTCCTGGTGGTGTTTTTTGGGATCTCATCTTACGATATTTCTCCTTATTCTCATCTGAAGCATTTTGTTGATTAAGGGAGAATAATATTTTACCAAGATTTTAAAAAATATTTTTACCAAGATTTTTAAAAATATTAATTTCAGAAAAAACTTCATTCATTTATGAATAAATCCTGAACATACTATATATATATATATATATATATATATATATATATATATATATATATATACGGTATGATAAAATGTATCGGGAGTATTACTATATTGTATGTACCTCCACTCAATTTTTTATATACATTTTAAATTTAATTTTTAAAAATAAAAAAATGTTTCTTTGAAACATTTATTTTAGCTTTAATTGAAAGCTAAATGATTAAATTTACTATTTCCAAAGTATTAAAATAATCTGGTTTATTTCAAACAGAAGTTATGTTGATTGGAATATAAAATTTAAAATTTTTTTTAATCTTTCAATTTTTCGGCCATTTTTCAGAGATCGACACATTTGTTAACGAAATTTAATCATCTTGCAAAAATTTAAACATCTTGCAAAAATAAAATATTCATCTGTGAGACATTAGTTTTAAAGCATTTGCAAATTTAATGTTAAATTAATCCGATTTACACAATTATTGCTGATTTATAACATGAAATTTAGAATAAAACTATTTCTTAATCTCTGAGTTGTACTTTTGGACCTATCCGCCGTATATTAAATTTGTAGACAGGTTGTCAGATTAGAAATAAGATAAGTGTATGGCGATCATAATTAATATAATTGTACAAATTTTTCGGGTAAAGGGAGGAAACTCTGAATAACATGACCTTTTAATTTGCACATAGAAATTACTATACAAAAAAATTTAAATAGACACAAATTTTTTTAGATTATTTTAAAAATAGGAAGGCAGAACGATTTGTATTAAACTTATTAATTTTCGATTACTTCATATAATATTCGCTTATTTAGTTTTGAAAGTATTTTAAAAATAATTTTGAAATTTTGAATAAATTATTGTAATTAAAAATATGAAAACAATTCGTTTAATATTTCATTCGTAATCTAAAAAAATTTTCTTCATACTATAATGTCCTTAATTTTTACTATTTATTCAAGCAATTAAAAGCTTATCAAATTAAATAATGTCATATCTATATTGCATTTTTATTTTACTACTGGGAGCAGATTTTCGGAAATATAGGCAACACTTTTCAAAAAAAGGTTTTACATTCCCTAATGAGTCCTGAGTTTAACAAATAAAACTATTTATCACAACAAAATTTATTTTCTTGTAATTTTATGTATTGACGTGGAGTGGGGTTACAGATGTAAAAAAAATATTTTTACCAAGATTTTTAAAAATATTAATTTCAGAAATAATTTCATTCATTTATGAATATGTCCTGTACATTTTTTAAAATCCGACAATTAGTCGATTTTTGCAAGAATTTCTAATTAATGTGTTTGCCACTGAAAAAAACAGAGTTATGTATTATTCCGTTTTCCATTGTAAACTCTCGTAACGATTTGGTTCCTCGCTAACTCAAATCAAAACAAGATTTTCTGTCAAAATTTTAAACATGTTAGAAGGGATTAAAATTTTTTAAAAATAATTAAAAAATAGTTTGACCTTTCTTCTTAATAATAATATTAACATTTTGATGGAAAGAGTTCGTTTTCATTAAGTTTGAGGTCTTTTTTTATTCATACTATGCTGTATTTTTTTAGTGATTTAGTGGAGGTATCTACTATATTGCTATGGTAACGGAGATAAAGTACACAGGGTAAATCTACTTGGCAACAGATTGATTTGAAACTTTGTTGCACATACATATTAACGCTATTTATAGCAGTAATTGATTCCTTCAGTGACCATGTGCAACTTTTTCTGACCAAGACTAACATTTTCTAGGTCTGATAACAACAATATTTTCTAAATCTCGCCCCTTGCAACATTTACTTCTTCAAAAAATCAAATTCCACTTGAAAGGAACAGGCGTTATATACCAATCGCTTTTGGTATATCCTGCTGCTGCTGTTGAAACATAATCGCTTTGAAATCAACGACTAACACGAACAGCGTATATATAAAAATATTAATTTATTATGTTTATTCTCATCAGTGATTGTTGTGTGTAGAAGATAGTCAGAGAAAAGCACACATACCAGGGAGAGACGGGTTGGAGTCGTCTTCCTTGAGCTCTCTTTGTGTTCTCAATATTTAATGTATGAAAATACAATTGTGGCACAAGGCCAATTTGGGGGATGGGGAAAAACTCAGGTTGGTCTTCAGTACCTATCCTATACCTAGCTAATTCGACTCACGACCCAAACATACTTTATAATTTTCTCATTCACCACAAGAACATGTTCATCTTCATTCAATCCTTCATACACCAAAATACCTCAAACATACCAGGGAACTAAAAAAACAAAAAACAAAAGAGTATAAAAATTTTATTGTGAATAATAGATACAAAAATATGTTTAAAAATATATCATGAAATGATATGTGGAGAGGGGCATGACATGAATTCTCAAAACAAAACATTTTTTAAACAAAAGATACAAACAGAAATCATGATGTTAGTTTGACCCAACCAACCCACAAAGCAAACAGACCGCTGTATTCTGCCCATAGGACAAAATCAAGAGGGACTCTTTCTACAGGGAGTGGAAAGGAGAAAATAAAATTGGTGGGGAGAATATAATCTTGACCCAGACGAGATAAAACGGGACAAAAAATAAAAACTGGGGAAATTGGGAATCTCAACCTGGATCATAACAAAAGACAATTCCGGGGACAGGCTAGGACTCATATTCATTCCCGTTAACTAGGTACACAAAAAGGAACTAACTTTGTGTTCTCTGGCTTTTGTATCTTGTTTTGATCCGAGAAAACCCTGTCTTATATAACTCAAGTCCCTCTAGTTTCAAATAATTACGTCATCTCCGGTCAGGCACACTGATTATTGACTTTGGTCAGTTGCATTATGACATCATCACATTCCTGTTTTCAGTTGTTTAATATTTTTCCAACTTTGATACAACTGATGCACCATCTCTCTATTTGTTATTGTTTCTGACACAAAAAAAACATATTTTTGTCGGCTTACTAAAATATAATTAATTCCTTTTCTTATTGTTTTACAGTTCCGGCCTTGGACGTTGTTTTTGCATTATACGCTTCTGATGGAATAATTTAATGTAAATTATATTCTGTCTTTGGCACAAAACATTTTTTTATTTTCTGCATTCCAGTTTCAATCTAAATCATTGTTTAATTGTTTATTTTTTGGTCTTTGACAGAAATAATATTTATTTAATGTAAATTATATTCTGTGCATCACAGACCGCATTCCATTCGTGATTTTGAAAACCGGCATCTTTGACACAATACCCTTTTTATTTTTCTGTATTCCAGTTTCGATTGAAATCAACACCTCTTTTCTTTTTACCCTTTGACAGAAATAATATTTATTTAAGGTCAGTCCTGTTGGTCCCCAGGATATATAATACAGAATGTTAAGACGCCGAACCAATCCAAGAGAATGCGACGAGGCTCGCAATACTCAAAAAGGAGTTTCAGGAATGCTTCCGTCGATTGAAACGACGCTGTTTCGTTTTCCTTTTATTGCACCAGTCCAGATAATTTTTGATTAGCATTCGTGTATATATTTACATTATATATATTGGAAGTAATCTTTCTTTTTTAAATGTTTTATTAAATCTGACGTACAAAGACATTATGTCTTTGTTTTTTATTCAGTTTTTCTAATATTCTTTCAGTGTTCCTTTTTTGAGGGTTAAGAGTACTTTGAATCTGTTACAGTGAGTATTGCCCTTTAAGATAAGGCAGTTTCAACTCTTAAACTTTTAAACTCTATAAAAAAATTTGTGAAGAATCCATACAAAATGAACAAAACCTGTCAAAGTTTTTCCTTATTCGTCATATTCAATAAAATACGCACTTGCCCACACACTCGGATATATTGGCGTTCTGAACTCAATAATAATGCGTTTTGTTCATGTTCCAAAAAATTTAAGCATTTTAGGTTGAACTGAAAAGCGTACATATTGCTTAAAAGGAATAAATAATATAATTTGCAATTATTGTTTATATTATTTCATTTTAATATATATTATGGTTATTATATTAATTTTGTGTTATATATGTGTGGCATGATCCATTTCGCCCATTATTGGATCTGTCCTGAATGCCCCTTTTCAGGAAAAAAATTCAGAGTCCATTAAATTTTACATTAAGCCAATACGAATTAACAATTTTATATTTTACTACAATTTAACGAACGCTCACTTTTAACAATTTTAGTAATGACTAATCGTCCAGAAAAAATTATTATTGATACCAACACATCTGACGGCGACCTAGCATATCGTTACTGGAGAAGAATTTTTATAAACGTAAGTACCTACTGTAACGAAAATTCTAATAGGTTGCCTTACTTCTGATATATGTGTTAGCACTAGTTTTTGAGTATTTCTTAGAGGCACCTTCCAGTGAAGATGCTTTACCAACCCTGGACAGGATCTACATAAAACAGAGAAATGAAATGGCTACGATGCGTGAACAGATTCCAAGAATTAGTAAACTAAGTAAGAACTGTTCATTTTCTTCTGTATCAGTTGAACAATATCGAGCCAATACAAATTATGCCTTCATAAACGGGCTTCGGTACACAGATATCCGACAAATAATACTCCAAAATAATACCTTAACCTTACAGTAGGCTTATAGCCAGACAAGAGCATTAGTTTTAGTAAAACAAAGCTAAAATGTACGATACAAATGAAATAATATCGGAGACTTTTCTCCTCCCCACCATCGTATGAAAAACTAGGCCCACCCCACAAAAAACAGCTTTAATTAAACGCACATGCTTTTTTCTTCACGGTGGTAAGAGACATGCAAGGTTATTATGTCCTTCTAGAAGGGAAAAATGCATTAAATTTGAAAAGCAGAGACATTAGGCTAAAGTTTGTAGATGTACTAAGAGGAGCGAAACGGTATCTTGTTCGGCATCAGTAGATACACTTGGCTGTCTACAACTACAACGATAGAGATCACGGCTAACAAACAGCCACTAAAAGCATTGACTGACACAAGGAGAGCAGGAAACTTCCTTAATGCAAGCATTGCGAAAGAAAATTCGTGCAGAACGTACCAGTAAATAAACGAAGTGGTGATGGTTAGCTCATCTCTTTCCATACAAGTACTGGGATACCATTTGGGTGACCTAAAAATAATGGGTAATTCATACCAAGGAGTAAGATCTCTACTAATGAAGGATTTATGCTGCAATCTAATATTAGGGTAGAAATTCTTGCGTCAATATTCATTAATAAAAATACACTTCGGAAGCTCTAAGTCACGCATTAAATTCTACGGCCTATCAAACTTGAAAATTTCAACAATCTAACACCCGATTGTATGCAGGTCGCTACTAAATCAAAGCGACACAAGCAGGAGGATAAATCATTCATGGAAACAGTAGTTACTCGTATGATGAAGGAAGGTATAACTGAACTAAGTAATTCGCCGTGGATAGTTCAAGCCTTCGTAGTCTCTTCTTGAGAACAGGAAAAAAAGAAGAATAATCGACTATTTCCAAACGATAAACCGGTTTATTTTGCTGGATGCTTATTATCTATCAAGAATAGACGAGATGATAGAAAAAACAGTATATCTATTATTCTCGACCACAAAACCCTTTATCATTAGGTAGCTGTAAGACCTAGCGATAAACCATATACAGCCTTCGAGGCTAGCGCAAACTATCAATTTCTGAGAATACCGTTTGGCGTAACTAACGAGGTTGTTAGCTTTAAACCGGTAATAAAGTAGATAGTATCGAAAGAAAACCTGCAAGGCATATATGTTTACATTGATAATGTAACCATTTGCGGGAAAAATCGAGTGGAAACGAGTGGAACAAGACAGAAATCTGAAATTATTAATGAAGATTGTTAAAAGGTAGAAGCTGGCGCTTAACTAAGAAAAATTTTATTTTAAATATAAGATATAAAACTAATTAGTTACGTAATCAGTAAAAATAATATAATGCCCAAATCCAGAATGTCTGAATCAATTACTGAGCCAATTTGTCCCAAAAGATTACCGGCTTTACGTCATGTATTAGAAATGTTCGCACACTATGCTCATTGGATGGCGCTATTTTCAGAAATAATCCTCCCTCTAACAACTGTATCAAATTTTCCGCTATCTCCCATGACAGAGAAAGCGTTTAACGTGTTAAAGAGTGATATTGCGAAAGCAGCCATTGCTACACCCGATCGGACACTACCTTTGGTAGTAGAGACAGACGCCTCAAAATGAGCCATAGCCGCCTCTTTAAGACAGTTTTCTCCAGAATTTTGTCTGAATCAGAATGTAGACAGAAGTCTATGCTATTGCCGAATCACTGAGAAAATTATTGTTGAATCGGGTGACACTTGAAATTAATTGTCAGTCAGTTAAGTGCCATACGTGATACACGCTTGGGCGATCACGTCTCGGAAGAGACATGACTGACTGAGCAGAAGATTTTCCCGCAGTAGGTTGCCATTGCTTTCTGCGGTGGACTGGTTGCCGACCAAGGCTACAGAACCCAATCTGTCCTATTATTTAACCCATAACTGGAGGGGAGAGACGGATTAATACCTTTCCAAAGGGTATTTGGTCGTAAGTGAATTCAAGGAATTCGACTGAAATTCGAACTCGGCTTCCCGATTTGTCGTTCCGAGCCGATATCCACTGCACCACGACGCACATCCGAAGAAATTAATTACTGATAAAAAATTCGTCGCATTTATGTTTAACGCGAAAACGACCAGCAAATTCAAAAAATGAAAAGATAGCCAATGGAAAATAAGACTTTCGTTTTTAAAGTTCGACGTAACATACTGATCCGGTAAACAAAACGCAGCTGTAGACGCTCTCTCCCGTGTATTTATAAAAGCCAAAAAAAAAACAAAAAAAAAAAAAAAAACAGCATGGGATTTTAAAGGTCTACTTTCGCGAAGAACTTGCGACATATACATATTGAAAATAATTGACAAATATTCTCGGTTTCCTTTCGTGATAACATGCCAGATGTATCCTCAACAATGGTTATAAAAGCACTTTGCTTAGCTTTTGTCGTCATTCGGGCAACCTGCTATGTTAATTTAGACGGGGGAGTTTCGTTTATGTCCTGACGCGTGCGGTGACTCCTAGAAGAGCAAGTAGCCGTAATTAGAACACCATATAACCCACAAGGCAATGACCATTGACCAATGGGATACTTATAATGGAATAATCTGTAAAATAGTTGAATTACCAGCTGATGATAAGAGAAGTATTAGTAGAGAATTGGGAACAATTACTCCCAGAAGCCTTGCATGTTATAAGAACGCTGTTATGGACAGCTCCTAACGCAATACCTCATGAATGATACTTCCCGTTTTCAAGAAATTTGACTAGAGAGTGTCAACTTTCTTGGCACTATTTATCCATGAAAAATACATGAATTGTGGCACAAAGCCGAAAAAGGGAATGGGTAGAAGGTGGTCTTCAGTTAACTATCCTATACCTAGCTAACCACTATCACGACCCATTCACTCGTCATAGTGTCAACGTTCTTGGCTCTCGAAATCGAGGATTGTATTTGTATTTATGAAGGAGGAAGAGTTCATTCCAATGTAGATAGGGCATCATAACAGTATTCCAAAAAAAAAAAAGAAAAAGAAAAAGAAAAAAGACACACGCGACTATATAATAAAGAACCATTGATTAATCAAGTGGAGCTATTAGGAGCCAAGCTTCATTATGCGCGTGTCAGTTACCCGGATGGACGGTAAGAAACAGTCTCACGAATAGACTTGGCTTCAGCAATAGATGTATCGGGACACACAGGCATAAGCGAGAGATGTCCTCAAGACACTTCAACGGATTTTGAAGAGACAGAAATATGTTCACCTTCTCAAGATTATGAGGGACCTTTGAGCTCTGATTCCTCGAGTGGTGATGAACGGATTTCTCAGAAGAGAGCACACCGATCTTTCCGAGGACGAGTAAGTCACTCATAGACTACGAAAACATACAAATATTAAACCCAGTTCGAACGAGAACGAGGGACCTCATCATGTCAATCCGCCACGGCCTCGCATAGAGTAAAGAATGCCTGCTCGGTCCAAGGACTTCTTTCCTGCGGTGGAATAAGGCGGAGGAAGAATGTGGTATGATCTATTTCCCCCATTAATGGCTCTGTCCGGAATACATATATTAAGGAGAAACATGCTTGCATTCAGAGGTCGTCGAACTTCTGTCCTCCTCGGACTCTGCTTTTGAATAGAGAGGAACACAGACGAGGTTATGCTGAAGGGCAGGGTCTCGTCTGGAGTAAATAGACGAAAGCCTGACCCGGTTGATGCGGGGTCTACAAAATTTTGCATGTAAAATGTACCACATTAAAATCTGCCATGATTCGCATCCCCTCTTTGAGTGAAGATTCAGGTAAATAGCAAGGTCACCAAACCTCTGACCACTTCGGACTCTCTGCCTTCCTCTTAGTTCTCTGATGGATGTGAGACATTTTTCGTTTTCCGAATATGTTCTTTCGTAGGTGTTGTCGTGCTTCAGTGAGTGTGTATTTGTGAGTGTGAGTGATACGATGATTAATTTTAATTCATCCAGTCCGTTTTAATTTCGTCCATTTAACTGATATTTATGCAAAAATTAAGGATTGTACAGCGGTGCGGTCTTACTAACACTAGTTTCTTTAGTTTTTGGTATATACAGGGTGTTTTAAAAGTCGCGCACCATATACTAATTTTTTTCTATGTTTCAGATTTGATCTGATACGGGTGAGAAACTAAGAATACAAGAAAGAGTTAAATTGTTTTTGTTTGGAAGAGATGGGGCAACATACCGCTCTGTAGCTCAAGAAAGAGTGTAAGTGATGAAGAAACATCCACCATAGTTCTGGCGAATGTTGCTAGAAGCTCCGTGAAATCAGTAAGGAAAATAAGCCAGGAGCTAACGATTAGCAATTCATCAGTACATCGTATTCTTAAAACATAGAAAGAGAATTGATGCATGTGTTAATGCAAAAGGTGAACAATTTGAGCATCTGTTATGATTATCATCAATAAAATTGATATTCATATGTATTTTTTATAAAAATTTGGATGGTGCGCGACTTCTGGGACACCCTGTATAATATTATGCATATTATATTCATTAGGGTTTTCATTTTTAAATTTTCTTATTCTATTCCCCACCCGCAACAGACAAGTTGTACATATAGGGATTAGTTAAGAATTCATAGAGACATAATGGTATTATGGCATCTGTAATAAGAATGCTAAGTAAGAATGTGGTATTTTGACGCTAGGAGTATTGCATAGTTTGTTTGGCTTACTAACAAATTTTGACCAGCATTTTGCTTGTGCCACATTTTTTGAATTTTGACAAAATTAAATATTACTTCATTAAATCTTACAATTAAGACAATACAAATTGTTTCTTACAATTCTACTACAATATGTATTGTTTATTATAATTGATTTCAACCTTTCGGGGTTTACTGTATTTGTATTTATTAGTTTTTGTACAACTAAACTGAAAAGGGGCGATACGGAGATCTACAGAAGGACGCTGAGGATACCATGGACGGAACAGGTGTGCAACGACGAAGTTTTGGAGAGGGTGAACACAAGAAGTAAACTGATACTTATCATCACGAAAAGACAGATGAAGTTTTTGGTACATGCAATGAGGTAGGAGGGCTTGGAGAATCTGGTACTCACGGGACGGACAGAGCGAAAGTGAGACAAGGGGAAGCAACGTATGGCATACTTGATGAACTTGATTGATATTGGAGTTGGGAGTGAGTTGGTTAACAGGAAAAAGGGTATTAAGAGCTACAAGGGATACGGAGATGTGGGAGGCTATGATCGCCTACATCCTGAAGGGGCACGGTACATAGAACAAGAATAAACTGATAATTGTTTGTCTTATTTTGACTTTCTCTTTTTTGTTTATCCAAAGTTATTTTTGTCAACATTTTTTGTATCTTCTGCTCTCGTTCACTTTTTTTATTGACTCATAGTTTAGGTGTTAATGCTGTCAAAACGGCAGTATAAATTATTTTATTGTATGGTAAATAATGACTTTATAATCTTCTAATGTTTTAGGATTAAGTACCGATTTATATTTTAATTTTTTTCTGTTTCTATCTTTTTGTGAAAATGAACAATCTTTTCGATATTTGATTTTGTTTATTTATGTCTTCTTTTGTTATTTGCCCTATTTTTTACTAATTTTTTTACGTAAAAAATGGTATATATGCGGATGTGCGTTGTGGTGCAGTGGTTATCAGCTCGGAACGAGAAATCGGAGAGCTTAGTTCAAATTCCAATTGAATTCCTTGCTTTCACTTATGCGCAAATACCCTTGGGAAAGGTATTAAGCCATCTCGTCTCCCCAGCTATGAATCAAATAACAGGACAGATTAGGTTATCTAGTGTTGGTTAGCAACCAGTCTACTGAAAAAGTAATGACAATCTACTGCGTGAATATCTTCTGAACAGTTAGTCATCTTGATGAAAGTCAAAGCGCGTATCACGTATGGCACTTAACTGACCGGCTATATATTTAAAACAAAAGCGTTAATATTTTTTTTCGAGCTTCTGAAACAGGTAATATATATATAACTTTTATATACGTTAATTATATATGTTCCAGTGGTTGTGATAGCTGGGGGTGATAAATGGGAAGAGTCCGTGCTATCTATAAAATGCTTCCGGGGCACGCGTTTCAAAGAAGTCTATCTCTAAGCCGGAGAATAGGCGAAGGCGGGTAGCTTGCGCCTCATAACCAGCTTCTTCTGGTAGATGGAGCTCGATAGCACGAGAAGGCAGTAAATCTTTTTCTTCTTCTATGCGCCGATGTAGCTGATCATGTCTTTCCACATCTATTTATCCCATGTAGCTCTTAACACCTTTCTCCTGTTACACCTCCCACACCCTGCTCCGCAATCTATCTGTTCAAGTCTATCAAGTATGTTACGCGTTGCTTTCCTCTGTCTCTCCCTCCCGCTATCTGTCCCGTGAGTATCAAATTCTCAAAGCCTTCCTTCCTTCCTCATTACATGATCTATAAACTTCAGCTGCTTTTTCTTTTCGTTTCCATTCTCTTCATTGTATCCCCAGCATCCTTTTATGGAACGACATTTCGATTGCTTACAGTCTTTCGTTCATCTTTGATAATGACCAGCATTCGCTGCCATATTGAAGTACAGACATCACATAACAATCCAGTATTCTCTTCTTTCTTCCAGCGAATTTTTCCTATCTTTCAATACTCAGCTTCTAGTATGTATCCTTGACCATACCAATACGCTTTCGGATCTCAGTGTTGCACATACCGTACTCTGTTTGAACACTTCCCAGGTATTTAAATTTCTGTACCTATTTAAGTTTAATATCCCCTGCTTGTAGTTTGCATTTTGGGCCGCTCACTTTACTGATGACCATGCATTCAGTTTACTTGTAGTTTGAATGTTGTCCTACCTTTCTGCTTATTTAAAACTAGATTCAATAGGTCTTGTAGTTTTCTTTCAGTGTCAGCTATCAGCAATGTATCATCTGCATATTTTCTATTTGTAGAATAATTCTTTTGTTAAGATAAGCACTCAGTTGTTTTACATGGCTCTGCAAACAGGGTTTATGACACTCGAAGATTGGGAATACTTCTTCACTGAAGCAGGCGTATTCACTGACGCGGCCGAAACTCATGCAACAATATTGTGGTCGCCAATGACAAATACTGGTAGAACTTTTAAAGCTCTCAGAATTGTCTCGCTAGTCCATCTAGAGGAATGAAAAATATGATTTTAAGCATCCTCTGCCTTGCGGTCATACACCAAACATATAAAAGGCTATGTCAGTAAATTTAGACAGAAAACCTGGAATGAAGCCTTGAAGATGGTTGGTTGTCAATACTGACAACTCCTGCAGCAAAGCCGTCCGCAGAATCTTTTTACTCCCTTGTATCTTGCGGGTAGGGTCGAGACTAGGGAGTAGCATGTAGTCTCGGCAGCGCACAGCCTCTATGTACCATCACACAGGCCTGCGGAGAGAACACACACGGCCTCGCCACCAAAGATTGAATCTTGATCAGAGAAAACGTTACCATTATCTCGCGAAATAAACGAATGCCTACTAACAAAATGTTGCACTTAAAATCTTATTTTTTTTATCACTGAAACATCAAGAGTGTATTTTATCATGAAATTAGAAATAACAGGCGATAAAACTGTAAGGGAAAAATTAGGTCATATGTAACGGAAAGCAACGGCACTAAAAATAATATCCGAAATCATAAAAACCGAACTGGATTGAAGAGAAAAGGCAATGATGTATACTGAATATTATTTACACAATTTATTTACGAACTAGTGCCCTCATCATTGTTGTTGTTATCACTAGTTTTCGACAGTTGTTCACTCCGGATATCCTGGTTTAGCTGCAGAAAATTTTGAACTAAACACTTTATTTAATCTACGGTGAGAGATTGTTCTCGTTCCACAGCTCATGCCACAGGACAGCATATAGTTTTTGTTTTTATTTATTTATGTTAGTTTCACTGAGCGTAAGTACTCTCTGCTCAATAACTACATCACAATTAGGCCATTTGCTGTAGTGAATCTAGTGCTTTTAACAGAGCCTGACTGCTGATTAGATTGCAACTGCTATCTTCTTTTGACTGCTATATGAAACCTGGTGATAACAACAATAAAGATGTGTACAACATTTCGAATACCAGTTAGTTAAGTGCCATACGTAATACACGCTTAGGCGATCATGTCTCAAAAGAAACATGACTGACTGGGCAGAAGATTTTCTTGCAGTAGGTTGCCATTACTTTCTGTGGTAGACTGCCAAACAAGACAATAGAACTTAATATCCTTCTATTTAACCCATATCCAGAGGAAGAAGAGATGAATTAATCTCAAGGCTATTTGCGCGTAAGTGAATGCAACGAATTCAACTGAAATTCGAACTCAGCTCTCCGATTTTTCGTTCCGAGCCGATATCCACTACACCACAATGCACACCCCGAATATACAATGTGTAAATCATGATGATTTTTATTCCAGAAATTCACACAAAAATAGCTGAGAGATATTCTGCACATTGTGACCCTGGTGTAACTATGATTTGCTTCTTAGAAAACAGATTACAAGTCAAGATTTAATATATATTTATACATATAAAGGGTGTGATGAATTAATTGTGTAAGTTATGCAAAAATGAAAATAACTCATTTTTAACAGATATATTTATCAGAATTACACAAAAATATCTTTAAATATTAAAGAAAAATTTTTTCAATACAATTTTTCATTAGCTGTAACCATGATCTCCAGATAATTTCTGAATCTTCTCCAACTCTTCTCGATGATTTCCTTGTCTGTAAGTTGGTGAATGCTGTCATAATCCTTACCCTCCGTTCATCAATGAATGTTGTTATTCTCTCGTTCGCTTGTACTCTATACACAACAATTGCAGTGTGAGGGATTAGGTTTCTAGATATAAAAGGTGATATGGTCACAGAAATTGTCTGACAGCCATGACTTGGTTCTCCTGCTTGTGTAGCCTAGTGCATTGTTCTGTTACAGACATAGGGTCTTCCAGGAGCTACCGTCTTGAACCAGTGTAGCACTATCTTCTCAAGGCACTTGATGTAGACAACGGTGTTGAGTGTAAGGCCCTATGGGAAAATGAATGAGAGCATAACGTCTCCATCATCAGTGATCATTAAAAACACCTTTGTAATCACCATTAGAGTCATCGAACTCCTTCCAAATCCACTGGTTAGTCTTCAGATTGATACCCAAACACCCTGAAATGTTCTTATTAGAGCTTCTGGTGCAAATGCCAAACAGTACAGCATGCCATTTCTAAATTTCTCCTGTTGCTTTTGTATTATGGCAATAGGAAAAAAATGGTAAGAATGAAAGAAAAAAAAAGAAAATAATAAAATAGCACCCAAAATGAAAAACCTGGCAAGAAGAAGAGAAGAAAACAGACAAAATAAATCCCAATGTCGGAGAAAAAAGAAAAACATGGTTAGAAGGAGTGAACGAATACACACTAAAGAAAGAAAGAAAGAAAGAAAGAAAGAAAGATCAATGTCGATTAAATAAGGAGAAAACCTGGTTGGAAGTAGCGATGCACCAACGAAAGACAGCATAGCCGGTAATTTGCAACAAAGAAAGATAGGGAAGTGAAGAGTGATAAGATGTAATCAGGGAGTGGCTCTTGGAGGTGGGTTGGTGGTAATAATGCGAGGGTAAATGTGTTTTATTGGGTGACACTGGGTAGGTACAATTCCATAAACTATGCCTGTCAGGCACAATTACACTTTACACCAAGCCTTTCAACTGTTCCTTTACCTCATCCCCGACACAGCTGCTTCAGATATTTCCAAAACCCTCTTCACCTCAGAGAGAGACAAACTCTCACCAGAATAGGCTTTACGAGTCCTATCACAGAACTTTAGTACAATCTATACTTCTGTACGGGACAGACATTTTTCTGCAGTTTTTTGTCAAATTTCTTCTTTCTGAAATTTCTTTTTCTTAAAATTATTTTTAAAATTCATTCTGAAAATTTTTGTTTCTACTATTTTTTCTTCTTGAAGTTCAGGAAATTCCTTTGAAGTTGTTTCCCGCTTAATCACTTCTGTTTTGTCCTTTTTTTAAAGTGCTTTCATACTGAAGATATTTTTGTTTTCTAAATTTATTTTCTCTTTTTGGAGTTCTTTCTTACTGAATTTGTTTTTTGCATCCTGAAGTTCTTTTAGAAGTTTTTGAATTCTGAAGTTCAATTTTTCTAAACTTCTTTCTTCATGAATTTATGTTTGTTTTTACTGAATTTTTTCTTTCTCACTAAAGTTCATATTTTTGCGACAAAAAATTATCCTCTGCCCTAGGTCCATTTCTATAAACAAAATCATGACTAAACAAATCAGAAATGACCCCAAACTAGTTAAATTCAAACCACCTAAACCCATTAACCTTTCCTTCACTAATATCCGGGGCATTCGTACTAACGTTCCTAGTGTAGAAGCGTTCCTGCATGAAAAGGCCCCTGACATCCTTACGCTCTGCGAAACTAACCTCAACTCAGCTATTCCCTCCTCTGACCTCTCCATCCCTGGTTATCTTTCCCTTTTAAGGAAGGATTCTACTGTCCACATGCATGGGCTGGGTGTCTACGTCAGCGAACATCTCCCCATAGCTAGGGTGAATTCCTCGAATCTACTGACCACTAATACATATGTCTCCGCCTGTCTCTCCTCAGTTCGGTTAGTTACCTATTTTTTCTTTACCGTTCTCCCTCCTCTCCTGACTGCTCCCTACTAGATAGCATTGCTGACGACATAGATACGGCTATTTCCTATCACCCATTCGCCCACATATTTGTATTTGGAGACCTCAATGCCCATCACTCTGAGTGGCTTGAAAACGCCGTTACTGATCCAGCGGGCATTCACGCCATGAACTTCGCTATTTCCCAACCCCTTACGCAAGTGGTGGGTGGACTTCCCCACTCTCTTCCCAAGCACTCCCTCGGGTCATTCCTCACTTCTAGATATATGTTTCACCTCTGCGCCTGACGCCTGTCAAGACTCGCAGCTTTGCCCTCTCGGCAACTCCGACCACGCTGTAGTCTTTCTCAGTATTTCTTTCCAATCTCACTCCCCCCCCCCAGGAGCCTCCTACCTATACGACCTCCTACCTCTACCAAAAAGCTGACTGGGATGCCTTTCGCGATTTCCTCTGCGACGTCCCTTGGGGAAAGGTGTTCGACCTATCAGTTGATGACTGTGCCTCTGAGGTCTCGTCATGGGTGAAAGCTGGCATTGTTTAAAACCACATTCCTCTCCGTAGTTCTCTCCGGCCTGCTCAGCCGCCATTGCCTACAGGAACCATTACTTCCGTCTATTCCGGAGACAGTCAACTGATCACAATAGGCGCCTGTTCATATCTGCTCGCAATGAGTGCAAGAGAACCCTAAATGACGCCCAACGGTTGTTTGCTGAGAGAATGCGACAGCGCATAGCTGACCGCAAGTTCAGCTCCAAAGACTATTGGAGGATTTGCAAACGAGTGCTCAACAATAGGAAATCCTTAATACCTCCTTTAATCCATGAATTTGAGGTTCTCACGTCATCTGCGGACAAAGCTGAGGGCTTTGCCCGCAGATTCTCATCCAACTCCACATTTGACCCGTCCTGAGTACACCCACCCGACTTCCCTATTAGAACTGAGGCCAAACTGCACGACGTATATATTACCCAGACAGTAGTATCCAGAGTAATTTCAAAACTCGACCCCCATAAGGCGTGTGGAGACTATGGATAGTTTTTAAGAGGTGTGCTCCTGAACTTTCCCCTGTCCTCTCTAAACTGTTTAACTACTGCCTTTCTGCTTCCTGCTTTCCTGCATGCTGGAAGTTCTCTTCAGTCGTTCCTGTATTTAAGAATTGTGGTGAACCCTCGGACCCATTCAACTATCGCCCTATCAGTCTTCTAACGATATTCGGGAAAGTGTTCGAGGACATAATCAATGTTGAAATAGTTCATCATCTCATTACCCACAAACTCTTCTCTGACAGGCAATATGGATTCCGCTTTGCCAGGTCCACGGCCGACCTGCTAACAACCGTATCGGAGTACATGCTACAGGCCCTTGATGAGTCTGACGAGGCTCGCGCGGTTTCTATGGACATCTCCAAGGCTTTCAACAGGGTTTGACATTCTGGCCTCCTATGCAAACTACGGGGTTACGGTATTACAGGTCGCCTGCTTGACCTAATCCAGTCTTTCTTAAATAACCGCAAAATGAAGGTCGTTTTGAATGGGCGTGCCTCTTCGTCCTACAGCATGAATGCTGGTGTCCCACAGGGCTCTATCCTGGGCCCGACACTCTTCCTTCTTTACATCAACGACCTCCCAGATGAGATCAAGTCCCAAGTAGGCATCTACGCTGATGACACTACAATATACTCCCGCACCAGTAAGAAACCTGTCGTGGCGGACAGACATAATCTCGCTGCTGACCTTGGACGGGATCTATACTCTGTGGTGAACTGGGGCAAGATAGTGGCTTGTCAACTTCAATTCATCTAAGACCAAGCTGTTGTCAGTAAACCATTACAAGGCAACCTCTCCTGCCTCCCATATGCATGGACCAAGCGATTCTCCCGGAGAGCAATACACTACGCATTTTCGGACTTACCCTGTCTTCAGACCTCAAATGGAACCACTATATTGAATCCATAGCAAAATGTACTGCTAAGAATGTTGTGTCACTATGTCGATCTAGGATGTTTTTTCCGCCTGAATCCGTCCTGCATATATACAAGTCAACCATTCGTCCGTGCATGGAGTACTGCTGCCATTTATGGTCAGGCGCCCCTGCCGTTCTCCTCAGTGTTCTTGACAGGCTCCAAAGGAGAGTGTGTAATGTGATAGGTACTGATCTGGTGGCTCGACTGCAGCCACTTCCCCATCGTCGAAATGTGGCCTCCTTTTGTCTGTTCTATAAATACTCTCATGTCTTCTGCTCGGACGAACTTAAGTCACTGGTGCCTTCTCAACAGGTGTTTACTCGTGCAACCAGACTGGCAACTGGGTCCCACCCATTCACAGTCAGGTTAGCCAAATGCAGACGACAATTCTACTCCTGCAGCTTCTTCTCTCGCATTTCCCGCCTGTGGAACTCGCTCCCGTATTCTTGCTTTCCTGACGGCTACAACGCAAAGTCAATACTCATCTATTAACCACTGGACTCTAGCTCTCTCCCCGCCCTCATATAACTTTCCCTTTCTCTCCACCTATGTATCTGTCATCGCACCTGCTTTCTCAGCTTTCTATTGCTCCTTTCTAACTAGTTTGTACTCCTCACTCTTTTATAATTAATCTTTTTACTGTTATGTAGCCCCCTGCACATCAGTGGCATTTCCGCTTTGCTCGGGGTGAAATGATTAAAAAAAAAAAAGGAAAAAAGTTCCTTCCTTCCAAACTTTCATACCTTTATCATTGTCTTCTTCAGTGATGTAGTTTCCTGAAAGATCTTTATTCTTTTTATATTATCATTAATCAAGCTACCTCGGATATTGATAAAAGCTGGCACACTGAATTATCTCGCATATCGAAATCACTTCTCTGAATAAAACTTTCTCATACTGCATACCCTCTGATATATATATATATATATATATATATATATATATATATATATATATATATAGTTAGCCAGGATTCATACGTATTGTATACGATAAACATTATGTTAAGCAGGGTCACTTTTTTGAGTTGCTACTCTTTTTGTTTTCTTATTTTTTAAACAAAGAAATTAATAACAACTTGCCTCAATAGAGAAGCTCTACTAGGCTTTTTTAGTATTTGACCTGAGAAGTCGATTGTAGAAAGCTATTATTTCTATATTTCTGAACAAGTTAGATAGCAATAACCATATTTATATGAGAGTCAAATCTAAGTAGGCTATTTAAGAGCATATTATTTAACGTCAAACATTTGGTTTTGTAGTATCGTGAGGTGTTGTGTAAAATTACCCTTTGCGCAACCTATTCTAAATTCAATGATATATATATATATATATATATATATATATATATATATATATATGAAAATAAAAGAAGAAGGGTTGGATCCTGTAAATAACTGGAAACTAATAGGTTCAGCCCGTATTCTGAGGAATTTTCGTGATACGTGCTGTCTGTGTTTGCAAGAATAAATTTTAATATTGAAGTATCCTTATCAACACCTGCTCCTGAAGTTTAGAAAGGAATTTATTAGTAATTGCCGCCATAAAGCTAGCTTTGTGAACACTTAAATTTTAAATTCCTAATCTTTAGATTTTAGAATATTAAAAATATAAATTTAATGATTTTTGATAAATTAATTTAATTTTAACTTTAAATAGTAATTTAACCCCTCTACCTTCCTCTCCCACTCTCCTTTAATTGTCTATCTTTATAAAATATGGATTCTTTTACTAACCCCCATTTTCCTCTATTAGTATATATCTTTTTAATAACTTTTTCACATGATAAATTTTATAAATTTTCTACATAAAAACTTTTTTAAAATTTATATAAAAAGTTTTTTAAGATTAATTGTTTTAAAACTTATAATTTTCTTTTATTGTTATTTAGTTTGTCTATACCTAAAATATCTTTAATTAGACTAACTTATTAAATTTTTTTAAATCTTATTTCTATTTTTTCCCCTAAATATACTTTTTCTAGTAAGTCTCTTGTTTCTAAAATTTAACCCCTTTAAACATTTAAAGTTAAATTTGTTTGACACGTATCGAGCGTTTCTATTTGAATTTTTTTCTTTTTCTTTCTTTTCTTTTTTCTCTTTCTTTATTTTTTCTCTATAGATTTTTTATATCCCGCCCCTTCCATTTCTGTTCTGGTCTGTTTAACTCAATTCTCAATTTAACGACTTTCCTTCCTTAACCCTTTTTGTTTATTAAGCTATACATGCCAAATTTCCCATGTCTTCACTTACAACTCCATCTAAAAGTAAAAACCAAAAATAGACTGATTTTCAAAAAAACTTTTTTGTGACGTATATTTCTCAAATCTTAACCGTTATTTTTTTTAATTTTTTTATTTCTTTATCTTTTTTATTTTTTTATTTCTCTTTTTAATCTTATTTTTATTCTCATTTTGATATAGAATAACTGTTGCTGAGGAGGCGTGAGATCTCTCTTAGGGATTTCATGTTGAAATGTTCATTCAACATTTTTGAATTTTTAAAATTTATTTTAATTTATATATATATATATATATATATATATATTATTGAAAATCTTTGTAACGTCGTAATGCTTCTCATCTTATACTGCAATATATCTATCTATGATGTTAATATAATGTTTGAAATACCCTGCGAATGTATTGCAAGTTCACAGCATGCCACTTACAAGGAGTCGAATCAACCTCTTTTCTTTTCTATTCAAATTGTAAGGACAACATTAATATAAGGGCAAAATATAATATCAACAGCTTTTACCCAAATATTACAATATGGAATCAGACTCTTACGTGGACGCTTCCATAATCATTACAATCTAACTCTTTAACCAGGTTGCATATTCTGTTTTCTTTAATAGTTTCAAATAAATAATATCCCTGAAAATTTGTTTTAACAGAAAGAGTTTACAAATGTTACCGACAGTATCACTGTCTCTCGGTCATCTAATGCCGATTGTTTCCCCACAATGAAACGGCTAATATTAGCATTGTCATTATCGATGAGGAGGATAGATAATACATTTTATATTTATTTGCCGCCCCACGCTGGTATGATATGACCCAAGATCATTTTAATTGGAGGACCTAAAGCGTGCGCAAACAAGACATATGCTTCCATCAAAAGTCAATGCCCCGCAAACATCAATATTACTACCGACTCATCTCCCCCTTTAGCGCAACGATGGAGGCATTTTTTGCGGAAAGTTTTTCTCCGAAACCGGGAACCTCTATATTTTTCGTTGCGCTCTGTCCGAAGACTGAGAGATAAAATATAGTTATTTCCAGCCAAAAGATAGATACTACACTTTGATCCAGGGACTGACGAAAAGCGTAACTTGAATAGCACCTTGTGTGTGGTCAATTAATGCTTCATAAGAAAACGGCTAATATTATCATTGCCATTAGAGATGAAGAGAAAAGATAACAGAGTGATTCCAGGCAAATGGCCAAGTTGTAAAGAAATTCGTATCTCGCTCAATGAATGTTTAAAGGTTTACTTATAAGAAAACGATTAATATTACCATTAATATTTAAAAATATAATTTTGTCTTTCTTCATCAGTGGCTAATAATGAGCTAATATATATATATATATATATATATATATATTGGAATATGTTGCTCTATCTATTGGAATGGACTCTCCGATAATAAATACTAACTTGCGTGACTTCCGGAGAGGTTTGTCGGGACGCAGCTGTGAGGCAGACAAGAGGCAGTCAAGTTGTAGTCGTAAGACAATCTAGAGACGGTCGTGAGGCAGTGAAGACGCACCTTAACTACGCAGTTCGGACGTATACTTCTATTTTGCTGATTACTAAAATTTATTATTGTATATACGTTCTGTTATTCTAATACACTGTTTGAACCTACATTCTTGTTTCCGCGTCTTTCTTCCTGGCCCAAACAGGCCACAACAACATAGCGACGAAGATTCGCCATAACAAGGTAACAAGGTAACTAAGTTTAAAGAAAAAAAAACATTATTTGAAGAAAGACATTATTATTATTTAAAATATAATCTTCAGAGAGGTTATTAAGACGGTAATACAGTTACATCCACCATCACTGACGATTTTATTTTGTGTTGACATAAAACTCCGCTAGGCAACGGCAATAGTTACTAAAAATAACAAACGCTGTTCGCGAATTAGCAATGTGGTTCTATGACGTTACACCGCGTGATAGCATGAAATGACAGAACCATGTATTCAAATGTATTACCGTCTTAATAACCTCTCTAAAGATGGCTCAGAACCAAATTAATAAAAAAATTATCCAAATGTTGGAGAATTTTAGTCTTTATTTTCAACTAAAATTAAAGCCAAAATATGACGTTTAGAACGGCTCATGATTGCACATAATAGACATTCATTGTCTCATATTTAACAGTTTATGTTTACAAAATTATTTGCTGCTTCGATACACTATATATATATATATATATATATATATATATATATATATGTATATATTCGTTTCACCCCAAGCAAGGCAGTTACGCCACTGGTGCACAGGGTGTTGCAGTGATAGAAAAGGAGAAAAGGAAAGAAAAATAACAGGGAACACGTTACCTGGGATGTCAAAGAAATGATAAGAGAAATTTGGGAATCAATCAGATAGAAGTTGGTAATTGACATTGCACTGAAAATTTTGGAGATTGTAGCTATCAGGGAATTAAGTATATGGAAGAGGGTTCCAAAGACGAGAAGTGCGAGGAAATAAACCGCTAGAGTAGCAGTGGCGGTTATATTTGATTACTTTTACGGTAAAAAGGTAGAACCTAGTTGCGAACCTAATAGCAGGGGTAAATTCGTGTGGTCGTGGCACCGGAGAAAGAAGCTCTTTGGAGGAGAAGCCATGATCATATTTGCAGAAAAGACAGAGGGAAGTCACATAGCGTCGGTGAGAAAGTGACTAAAGTTGAGCTGCCATATCTTGATCGATTACTCTGCAGATCCTCCTTTGGATTTGCTGAGAACCCCGAGATGAATAACAGGTTCTCCCGGCCAGATATGGCAAGAGTATTCAATGCACGGTCGAATGGTAGATTTATAAATGTACAAGTTGGATTCTGACGAAAAAAAAACCCTCTGGCCCGATACAATAACACAATCTTCCTAGCAGTAGATACAGCTATTGATTCAGTGTAGTTGTTCCACTTGAGGTCGGCTTAGAAAGTGAGACCAAAAACGCGCAGTGAGTTGCTTTCTAAAAGACTAGCGTCGCCCATAAGGATGGAAGGTATGAAAAGTTCTCTATGGCAGTTAAAAGATAGCAGCATCGTTTTGGAAGCATTCAAAATTATGAACCACTTCTTGCCCTAATCCATCACAGATTAAGAGTTCTTTCTGAGAGCAGCAGCGATGCCTGCTTTGTCAGACTTGGCAGATTTCTCGTTAAGACGGAAATAAATAGTGTTGTCATATGCATAGATGCCTGCTTGTGAACTGATTGCATCAGAAAGATCTTCGATGAAGATCAGAAAAGCGTAGGACCTAGAGTAGAGCCTTGAGGGACGCCTCCGTTAGCATGAAAGTTCATTGAAGCATGCCCCTTCAAGACTACCTTCATTTAGATTTGATTTGATAAAATCGAACAAACATCCAGAAATATCTTAGCAGCACTGTAGCTTGTGCAGAAAGCCTGCGTGCTAAACTCTGTCAAAAGCTTTCCAGTTAACCAAAACAATAACTCATGCTTTGCTATTTTTAGCAAGAAGCTGGCATTTATATTCAGTGATCGCCGGTAAATTGGCGAAGTGGAAGTTATACTGCTTGTCAGATAGTAGCTTGTGGGTTGTGAGATGATGAACGATTTCAACATTGATAATAACCTCAAAAACTTTACCAAAGAGCGGTAAGAGTCTGATAGGGCGATAATTAGAGGCCTCAGGGCGGTTGCCCAGAGACAGTGGATATCGGCTCGGAACGAGAAACCGGGGAGCCGAGTTCGAATTCCAGTTGAATCCATTGTATTCACTTACGCGCAAATACCCTTGGGAAAGGTATTAATCCGTCTCTTCCTTCCAGTTATGGGTTAAATAGCAGAACAGATTGGGTTCTATAGCATTGGTCGGCAATCAGTTTACCGCAGAAAGCAATGGCAACATACTGCGGGATAATCTTCTGCCCAGTCAGTAATGTCTCTTTCGAGACATGATCGCCCAAGCGTGTATCACGTATGGCATTTAACTGACTGACTACAGAGGAGGACTTTTAACAAGCAGGGAAACAGGAAGCGGCGAGGAAATAATTAATATTATAGAGGACAGGAGAGAGCTCTTTAGCACATTTTTACAGAGTCACCAGTAGTCTTTGGATCCAAATTTGCGAGATGCTATGCGCCACTTCATTCTATCGTTAAGCAACAGCTTAGCATCATTTAGGACATGCTGGCATTCATTACGAGCAAAGACAAAAAAGCGCTTATTATAGTCAGACTCGACGCTCCGGAAGAAGTGATTCCTGTGGGCAAGGATGTCCAAGCAAGCTGAAAAAAACTAAGAAGACAAATTAGGTTTAAGTCGGAATTTCCTGGCTGGGATGAAAGCATTGATGTCAGCTTTCACCCAGGAAGGAGTACCCAGCGGCACAGTCTTCAACAGGAAGACTGAAAACTTTGTTCCAATGAACATCACAAAAGAAGATCGCAGAATGATTCCCAGTCGTCTCTTTGGTAGCAGTAAAATACTCTGCTGGTAAGACCTTCTTGGAAGAAGGAGGATTGGAAAGAGTTATTAACAGAAACCACAGCATGATCAGTTGCCAAAAGAGCAGAGCTGCATGACATGGTAAGAGTCAAAGATACAAGTGAAGTAGAGATCTAGAAGGGAAGCGTGTCTTTCAGGTCACGTAAGAAACATTTGAGAAAATCCACTAATTGTGTGAGAGACTGAGTGATTTAGTTTAGAGTATGGATGCCAACTTGATCGTTAACGGAGTTTTCCAGCTACTTGGCATGGTGTGCATTGAAGTCACTGAACACAAATATATTAACGAACGGTTGAGAGGAAAAGACCTTGACTCTTTTGTCTGAGATGCTACCTAGTACGGAACAGTCAGAAGAGGAAGGGGAGCGGTGGAGAAAGAACAGATAGCTGAACTGATTTTAGTAGAGAGAGACGGAGATACGTGTAAAAATGGTCTGGGGTTTCAAAAGAGATTTATCTGGCCAGCGGGAGATGTTCGCAGACATAAACTCCCAGGTTATGCATCTGGACAGTGGAGTCCTCCCTAAGGAGGAGAAGATAGCCAGGAATCAATATATCAGAGGTGGGGATTGTAGAGTTAAGGGTAGTTTCACAGAGAGCTGCGATGTATGGGGTCCTTTCGTGGACGAATGATTTCTCGCTGCACAAGTTCGTACGTATACTATGGATGTTAGAGAAATGTTGAGGGGTTTAGATGTTTTTTCTTTGCCTGGTTTAATTTTACATTTTTGGTTGTTAATTGTCATGTTTAGATTGTTCTGGAAAGTTGAGACCAAGACTAGAAGTAACAAACGGTCATCAAATGTAACATGTGTAGGAAGAGAACTGGCGTAGGCTGCAGCATTGTATGGTCTCAGGGTTGCTCACCGGAACTGCTTGATATATAAATATCTTTATATATGTGCTATATTTATTGGTTCAAGTGCTCAATATACAACTGGGCATTGAAGTAACAGCCAGCAGTTAAAGCAACGTGAATATAGATTTATTATTGCACTTTACCTCAGTTCGTTTTCTCACAACTAAAAAAATAAAAAATCTACGGAGAACTCATTGATGATTGAACATATTTTCAATGGTCAACCGGTCGACCTCATTAACTATTACGCATTTCATTGTCGCAGAAGCTCAAGTACTCACATACCGAACTTACGAGATCAAATCTGTCTCACTCTTGACGTTTCCCTCCCTATAAAGTCCGCCGACTTTCTATTCTTTTTCCCCCATAGTAAAAAAACAATTTATTTTTTCTATTCCTCGGTCTCCTCATTCCCCACCCAAATGACCATCCACGAACGTTTACTGCATATGAACTTTCGAAAGCGTACAGCAACACATTCATCGAGAATGAAAGGGCAAAACGTCAATTAGCCAAATTCGTATTCAAACACTT
Organism: Ascarosepion bandense; assembly: GCA_037127315.1. Taxonomy (NCBI): domain Eukaryota; kingdom Metazoa; phylum Mollusca; class Cephalopoda; order Sepiida; family Sepiidae; genus Ascarosepion; species Ascarosepion bandense. Next base: position 6,557 of record JBBBDQ010001274.1, on the reverse strand, counting down.
CGTTACATTAAAGTTCACATAAACCTACCGGGAAAGGTATGAAAACACCTTTTATGTCCCTAGCGATGGATTAAATAACAAGATGCATTATGTTATCTATTTATGGTTGGCAAGCAGTCTAGGAGAAGAAAAATTCTGAATGCGAAACGCTACATAACAATGGCATACTACGTATCATGATTTCCTTTACTTAAGCCAACTCAGAACAAATCACTCCCAGATCGGGGATACTACGCTAATCTCGTCGTTTCCCTCTAAGTGTAGATCTTTAGTTCAGGTCTGAGTTTGCGATAGTCCGCTATTGTAGTTGACTTAGGAAAATTTTGCTTTTTATATTTGGAATACCTTTACCAAAGAGCGGTAAGAGTCTACCAGAACTTTGGCGACAAAGCTCTCCAAAATTTCCTATCCTTTGTAGCTTATAAAATTTTATTTTTTGCTATCTCTATTAAACTCTGCTCTGCCTAAGATTCACTCAAGCTCGGCAGGTAGCTTATGCGTTACTTTTTTCTGTGCTTCTTGTTATCAACTGGTTCTGGGTGTATAAAACTTTTCAAACCCTGTTCCCTTATTATGTACCGAAGAAAGTTTAATTGTCACTTTCTAAAATTAAATATAAGTGTAATTTTTGTTTTCATTTTCTCTAGAACGTCGATTTTTCTCCCATATTCAGCATTCTCAACATCCTTCTGTAGAATTACATTTATATTGCTTCAAGTCTGTTCTTCATCTCTGAGGAGATTGTCCAGCATTCACTGCCATATAGGAGAACTGGTACTACTTAACTGTTCAGTACTCTTTTTTTCTTAGCTTCTTACGAAATCTTTCTGTTTCTTAATATTTCTTTTGGAAATTTTATTTTAATACGCTGTCTGTCCATTTTGCTAACAGATTACATCCTGTCTTTTTGCAATGATTAGTCCTTCGTTTTCAGTCGGTAAACGTTTACACTGGTTCATCGTGTTCTAATGCGTCTAGACTTAAAGTACATTTATTGTTTTAAGTTTAGTGTATTCTAACTTCATTGTACCGTAATGCTGATCTTAACTGTTTAGTAAATCAGTTCGCTGACACGTATCTGTGTTGGGTGTTAGAATGAATTAAAAGTCAAATCAAGATGGACGACGAAATCCTCTGAAAAGGGAAAACAGACAGATGTTAAGTAAAGGCGTGAAGAAATGTAAATAACACATATATGAAAGCGAAAACAGAATTGAAATAGAAATATAGATATTAGCATTAAGAATGAAGAGTTTAGTTAATAAATTACAGAAAATGCCCCCCCCACACACACACATAAGGTAACTACAAAAATGTGATACCTAAAATACATTTTGAAAATGAAAAGTTGGTCTTGATGTTTTTTTAGTTTTAATTCCAAGCTAATAGATTAAATTTAATATTTCCAATCGGCAAAATACAGTGCTGTATTTTAAAGCAAATTTTATTTGATTGGAATCTTTGTTCTTGATTACTAAATTGGTTATTTTGACAAATATATCTACACTTCATAATTCTCTTTATTAAATTTTTTTTCAAAAATAGACATTTTTCAGAAACTTTATTTGAGGAAAATTAACGGATTTAAAGTTGAATAAATCTAAATTAAAACAAATATTACTTATTTTAATTTAAAATATCACAGAAAAGCAATTTTAATATCGAGGTGTGTGTTCTTATGATACACATTTATCGATAGCTTAATGTTCGACATTTTTAAGCATAACTAAAATTACTAGACGAAACGTAAACGCCTTTTTTATATAATTGTTTAATCAGTAATCTTATGTGTGTTCTAAGTAAGTTAATATTTTAATGAATTTGACGTACTTCGGTTTTATAATCTTACAAAGATGATTCTTGATAAAATGTTAAAAAATCTATGGACATCCATATTAAAAAAATCTGTATGTTTATGCAGAAGCCCACACATACACACGCACAACCACATACTCACATCAACAAACACAAATATAAACAAAAATTAAAACTTATTTTTAAAATACTAGAATCACTGAATTGTAATCTTTTAATTTATGAATAGAAAATAACCGCTACAAATTAATACATATTTTAAAAAGATTAACATTTTTTAAAATCATTATGATTAATATGTTTATAAAATAAAACAATTCTTGGAAAAATTCATTATTCAGCATTTTTTTTCTTAAGACAATAGTGTTCACAATATATCTTATTCATGAAAGCAATTAAAACCTTCATAATTAAATATTGATTTAGTTCCAATGAATTTTTCTTTATTGTTTGTGCTATTTTCACTGAGACCGTGTCTGTACTATCTTGCTCAGGGATTGATCTCACAATTTCTATGTTATCAAACTGACGAACCAACTTATTAATTTATATCCATAACCAGGGCTGTACTATGAACTTTGGTGGCTATAGGCTAAGGGAATTATGGAGCTCATAAAACGAATCAATTTACCAAGCAGCTTAACTCGATCTTAATTTTTGGGAAAAGCAAGAGTTGAAGACAGTAGAACTTTCTTAATTCAAATTTCCCGTGTTGAACTGCGTGGTAAGTGTGAATTGTTTCTTAATTCTGTATTTTTTTCTCTTTCTTTAATTCTGTATTTTTTTTCTTACTTTTTGGCTTTCATGCTCCATTTGGACTTTCACTAAGTTAAAACTTAGTTAACTCACCACCCTTGGAATTTTTTTTTTAATATGAGTAGATAGATCACACTATCGCCCGGTCCATACTCCTCCCACCTCTATTGAACTGGAGTAGAGACTTGCCCCTTGTTTCCTGTTTAGGATGTGGTTTCCGGCTTTCTCTTCTCCCTCTTCAGACCTTGGTATTGGTACTTCCGTGATTTTCCTGCGATCTGGCCGGTTGATGGCAACGGCTCATCACTGTGAGGGTACTGGGTTGGCAGTTTCCTGGTTGCTGCTTCCGACTGGTAGTTAGGATCCCTAAATCTTGCGTAGCGTCAAGAGCGGCTGCTCTGATCAACAGTTGTATAATATCGGGGTTCTTGTAGTGCCATGTCGCGCATGGATAGGTGTTCCTGCAAGCGCTTTCGGTGGGCAAACCTGAGGCCACACCTAGTTGCAGCCCTAGCCTGTTTCCCTCCCAGCACAGATCGTGGATAATGACCGCCTGTATCCTCTACTCTAGGTCCCTTACTATAAACAAAAACATATGACGAAACAAATCAGAAACGACCATGAACCAGTTAAAATCAAACCACCTAAAACCATTAACCTTTCTTTCGCTAATATCCGGGGCATTCGTACTAAACGGTTGTTTGCTGAGAGAATGCGACAGCGCAGAGCTGACTGCAAGTTCGGCTCCAAGGACTATTGGAGGAATTGCAAACGAGTGCTGAACAATAGCAAATCCTCAATACCTCCTTTAATCCATGAATTTGAGGTTCTCACGTCATCTGCGGACAAAGCTGAGTGCTTTGCCCGCAGATTCTCATCCAACTCCACATTTGACTCACCTGGAGTACACCCACCCGACTTCCCTATTAGAACTGAGGCCAAACTGCATGACGTATATATTACCCCGACAGTAGTATCACAAGAAATTTCAAAACTTGACCACCCATAAGGCGAGTGGAGACGATGGAATCCCAGTGATAGTCCTGAAGAGTTGTGCTCCTGAACTTTCCCCTGTCCTCTTTAAACTGTTTAACTACTGCCTTTCTGCTTCCTGCTTTCCTGCATGCTGGAAGTTCTCTTCAGTTGTTCCTGTATTTAAGAATTGTGGTGAACCCTCGGACCCATCCAACTATCGCCCTATCAGTCTTCTACCGATATTCAGGAAAGTATTCGAGGCTATAATCAATGCTGAAAATAGTTCAAAATCTTACTGCCCACAAACTCTTCTCTGATAGGCAATATGGCTTCCGATTTGCCAGGTCCACGGCCGACTTGCTAACAACCGTAACGGAGTACATATTCCAGGCCCTTGATGAGTCTGACGTGGCTCGCGTGGTTGCTCTGGACATCTCCAAGCTTTTGACAGGGTTTGGCACTCTAGCCTCCTATGCAAATTACGGGGTTACGGTATTACCGGTCGGCTGCTTGATCTAATGCAATCTTTTTTTAATTAACCGCAAAATGAAGGTCGTTTTGAATGGGCATGCTTCTTCATCCTACAGCACGAATGCTGGTGTCCCACAGGGCTCTATCCTGGGCCCGACGCTCTTCCTTATTTTCGCCAACGACCTCCCAGATGAGATCAAGTCCCAAGTAGGCATCTACGCAGATGACACTACAATATACTCCCGCACCAGTAAGAAACCTGTCGTGGCGGACAGACATAATCTCGCTGCTGACCTTGAACGGGATCTACACTCTGTGGTGAATTAGGGCAAGAAGTGGCTTGTCAACTTCAATGCGTCTAAGACCAAGCTGTTGTCTGTCAACCATTACAGGCAACCTCTCCTGCCTCCCATAAGCATGGACCAAGCGATTCTCCCTGAGAGCAATACACTACGCCTCCTCGGCTTTACCCTCTTCTCAGACGTCAAATGGAACCGCTATATCGAATCCATAGCTAAATCTACTGCTAAGAAGGTTGGGTCACTATGTCGATCCAAGATGTTTTTTCCGCCTGAATCCATCCTGCATATATATAAGTCTACCATCCGTCCGTGCATGGAGTACTGCTGCCATTTATGGTCAGGCGCCCCTGCCGTTCTCCTAAGTGTTCTTGACAGGCTCTAAAGGAGAGTCTGTAATGTGATAGGTACTGATCTGGCGGCTCGACTGCAGCCACTTCCCCACCGTCGAAATGTGGCCTCCCTTTGTCTGTTCTATAAATACTTTCATGGCTTCTGCTCGGACGATCTTAAATCACTGGTACCTACTCAACAGGTGTTTACTCGTGCAACCAGCCTGGCAACTGGATCCCACCCATTCATAGTCAGGTTAGCCAAATGCAGACGAGAATTCTACTCCTTCAGCTTCTTCTCTCGCATTTCCCGCCTGTGGAACTCGCTCCCGTATTCTTGCTTTCCTGACGGCTACAACCTCCAGAAATTTAAATGCAATGTCAATACTCATCTACTAATCACTGGACTCTAGCTCTCTCCCCACCCCCGTATAACCTTCCCTTTCTCTCCACCTATGTATCTGTCATCGCACCTGCTTTCTCAGCTTTCTATTGCTCCTTTCTAACTAGTTTGTACTCCTCACACTTTTCTAATTAATCTTTTTACAGCTATGTAACCCCCGCTCATCAGTGGCATTTCTGCCTTGCTCGGGGTGAAATGATTAAAAATAAAAATCTCGTTCGCACCTGTCTTGAATATTTTTTACAGTTGATATATTTTAGAGATATTTACATAGCTCGAACTAAACTAAAATTCTTTAAATAAACTAGGATTTATTTTATTCGTCAATAAAAAATCTTTAAGAAATACCATTATTTTACTGTTTATTGCAAACTGACCTACTTTCCCTGGTGCCACATGAATTTACTCGTTCTACTAGACTGGCATCTAGGTCTCACCCTTTTACCGTCACAATAGTCAAATGCAGTCCTCATTTCTATTGTATTAGTTTATTTTATAGCACTTTCCATTTATATGGCCCATTTTTATCTCCTACTCACCTAAATACCATCTATTTCGCTAAATTCCATCCACTGCTCATCATTTCTTAGGCATTCTTTGTACCCTGTTTTTTATTCTCTCACCGTAACCAGCTGCGCGCCAGTTGCAGTCAGGCCTTGCTTAGATTATATATATATATATATAAAAGGAATATTAGCACATCTTCTCATTTATAATAAAAAATATTGTCTTTGTGAATGTATACGTTGGCTCAGTTCATTAGAGAGACAGTAGCGAGGAGGAATCGGATCAGTTCATTCTTTTGAATACCGGTTATGGAAGCTATTACTGCGTGTTTGCTCTTATTATTTTGTTTTTATAATAATTATATCGTCGAAAAAGTGAAAAGTATATATATATATACTGATTATTTTGCTGTTATTTTTTCTTTATGTCTTAATGTAGACGGCTATTTTTTGCTGTCAGTTTTGACGGCAAGGTCCAATTCGTATTTAAAGAAAACCTTAGTAAAAACATAGCTTATTTTAACGAGTATTAAACCAATTAAACAAAATAAATAAGAGTTTGTCTTAAAACGACTGCTTTTTAACATTTTTCAAGATTTGAAACTTCTGAAATAAAATGAAAACAAGTCAATGTGTGATTTAATGTTTGCATTCTTCATTCCGTGTGTCTGTATTATATATGTATTCTTAATATATTTTCACTTTTAATGATACAATGTTCACTTCCTCGTTTAAGATCTTTCTTTAGAATATTATGAGTGAAATTAACATTTATTTTTCAACTGTCTGAACGAGGCAGCTGTAAAAAAAAATGACACAGCCGAAATAAAATCTGGATTTATAACCGTTTAATTATGTGTTGAGTTTTCCTATTAGTATTATATATTGCTCTGGATAATATCCGTTTTATCTAATTAATATTTTATATTAATTGGATAACATATATTGGTTTATCCTTTCCGTTTTTACGGCTTTGCCATTCTCTCCCATATATATATAT
>JBBBDQ010001273.1:3797500-3953098 GCA_037127315.1 Ascarosepion bandense | reverse complement strand
ATATATATATATATATATATACCCGCAATAAAATTTAACATCCAATCACCCCTCAATTTTCTAAAATAATTCATTTTCATCAGTTCTTTTTAAAATGTCTCCTGAGGAACAAGATCGTTCTGAAACATGAATTATTTTATGTAGTGGTATAATGCTTTTATAAACCATTGTAATAACAGAATTACAATATTAAGCTTTTTTCTGTATTGAGCACTCTTTATAAAAGTAAATGCATGAAGAGTGAGTATTAATTTATCTGTTCTTTCGCTTTCTTTTGTGTGTGTATATATATATATATATATATATATATATACACTCACACACAATTTTAGAACATGATAAATGTTTCTTGAAACTTATTTTAGTTTTAATTTCAAGCTAATAGATTTAATTTAATATTTCCAATAAGCAAAATACTTTACCTTATTTCAAAACTAATTTCTTTAATCGCAAAAATCACTGATTTTAAGCATTTTCAGACATCAATCAGCAAATTATAATTTTCTTTATTAAATCTTTCAAAAATAAAATTTATTTTTCTGAAACTTTGAAAACTATTAGTTGATTTGAAGTTTAATCAATCTGATTCGAAACAAATATCGCAGAATACTTTTTTATGACAAATATCGGTGTTTTGACAGATTGCAACCGAAAGTTAATTTTTTTCTACGCGGAAACATCTCTAAAAATGACTTGAAAAATATAAGGTGTGCGTTTTATATAATTAACTATCCAGAAATATTTAAAATTTAGAAAAATATTCTCTCTGATAATGTCGCGTGTGGACGTCCGTATTTACAAAAATAGATACAGTTACACGCACACCACACAAAAAAATGTGGGTTACTGAATTGCAAGCTTTTTATGACGAGTAAATAAACGTTTTACTTAATAAAATTATCACCGAACATGTACAAATTAACACAGAATTTTATGATTTAAAATTATAACTAAAACTATAGAAAATTAAAACAGTTTTTATAAAAATTCATTATTCATCGAAAGTTTTTCTTAAGACAATCACAATAGTGTTCATAATGTCTTATTCATAAAACAAAAGCTTTTCTAATTAAATAATGCCTTAGTTGCATCTAACTTTATTTTTACGATTCAGAGCAGATTTTATGTAACTGGGATCCTATTTTGAAAAAAAAATTGATTATTTAAATTTTTCAAGTTCTGCGTATAAATATTATAACAGTCCGAAAATTTCTCGAAATTTCATAAAATTAAATAAGTGGAAAGTAAAAGATGTAACAAAAACATGTTTTAACAAAGATTTTCTAAGAAAGAAATCTTTCTAAAATAACTTAATTCATTTGTGATTGTCCTGAAAATTTAATTAGAATCCGACAATTATTTTTTTTTCTTTTAAGAATTTCTATTTCAACCTGTTTTTACTGAAAAAATATACGGAAAATTTTTCTGTACTAATATTTGGTGTCCCACCGGCACAAGAAAAACAAACTTTTAAACATTTCGAACGTTCCTTAAAACGATCCAAAAAGATAATTTAATAATCAAAATATAGTATTTACATTATTCGGACTACTGTCCCCATCTATTTGTACGTCGTTTTGACCGTTGTACGCTCTGATCTTCATCGCAGAAAAATAGACAAAATCAAAATATACTTTGGTATTCTCTCATAATAATTAAAGATTTTTGACAATCAAATTGTATTTCTATTAAATTTAGTTTTTTTTTTTTGTTAATTACGATCCTTTTTCTAGCGAACCTGTGAAGATATAAGTATGACCCGTTGGATTTTAGTTTAGCCCAATCTGATTAGACGCGATTTTTGACTACTTGATCGCATTGAGCTATTAAAGCTTTCGCGATGATCGTTGATATTACGTAGACCTTGCATGCGCAATTCATTTTGCCCTAAATTAATACTTTTCTCATTTGGTCAGACTGTCATTTGTTAAGCAAAACTTGTGATCAAATGTATGGCGGCGAACTACCAGTTCGTTTAAATGATATTATTTTCCATTTTGTCTCGTCATTACTGTTTTTTCGGATACTATTCTAGATTCTTCCCTCATACACATTCACACACAAATGTTATATATATATACATATATATATATATATATATATATATATATATATATATAAGCATTCAAATCCCAAGTTTTATTTTTGTGAGTTACATTACTCGTTTTTTTTATTTCCAGTCTCTCATTTTTCTTACCTTTTCTCATGTTTTTCTTTATATTTCTACCTTTTGTTCTCAAATCTTTTTTCTATCTTTCTTTTTTTCTTTAATGCAGACGGGCTCTTCACATTTGTCCAATTGAACAACTTGTGTGACTTTAAGATATTTGATAATTGGGTGTGAATAATTTACGACTCCCAAGGTCTATACGCCCAGCCTCTCCTTTATCCATTACTGCCTTTTCTCTCCGTCCATTTCGCTTCTAGCGAGACTTGCCCGTACTACGTAATTTATTAACGTTAGTAATTGGTCAGAATCGTTCTCCTGTCGCATACATCATTCATAAATCAGGGGAGATAATAAATCAGGTTGGCGCACAGGCAAGATGAAGGTATTATTTACAATTAATATACAGGAGAAATTGTGACAGTCGGCTATGAATCACGAACGACTAATCACAAATGGTTTTGAAGAATGTTCACCAAGACTTGTTTTATTATTATTACTATTTGCTGGACGCCATTATTGTCGCACTCGCTTTGCTAATAACACCCAAGTGGGGTTTGTAGTTGTCGTAGAGGTTGTTGGTGTTGAGGGAAACGTTGGCGCTGAAATTAATGGCGGTCTGAGTGTTTTCATTGGTTGTTTTGGTAGGATGTGTGGAGGTGGCAGGACAGAGAGATTCTGATTGACATTCTATCCTTCTTACTGCTATTGTCGGCAGTGGAAAAATAATACGCTCTAAGTCCGAAAGATTTGCTGATGATCATAGACAAATAAATATATAAATTCATGAACACAGCTGTATGTCGCATATATATATATATATATATGGGGATTTTCATATCGAAATGGTCATCCAACATCCTTGAATTAATCCTATTTTAATTTATATATATATATATATATATATATATATATATATATATATATAATCGCTGAAAGTTCAAGAGATTTACGAAAAGGATTTAACAACCGACATATTTTATTTGTTTGAACATTATTTCTAATAGACACTTGTATTTGAGTAGATACTGTTTTTGATTCAACGGTATATAACTCTACCAGCCTGAATATTTTTTGAGGATTTTTTATGAATATATAATTCTGCGGGATTTGAACCTGCAACCCCTATCAACATAGATCAATTGGTGACTTCCTCTATGATGTTAAGAGTAAGAGGTTCGAATTCTGCCGAATGATACATATTTTCATAGCAAAATTTCTCAAAACAGATTCAAGCCGGTGGAATTATACACTGTTTAATTAAAAACAGATTATCTAGTCGAATACGAGTACATATTAAAAGTAATATTCAAACAAATATACACACACACCCACGTTTTGTTAAAACGATTGTCAAGGAAGGTTTTAATTTTTTATTAATTTTTCCAGTTTTCTTAAATGTTTTCTTTTTGTTGGAGACAAGGAATCTAAAAATGTTACATAATTTTCGACTTTCCAAGTGCTTTCGGCCTCTTTACAGGTCATTTTCAAGGATACTATTTTTCTGGTGTTGTTATGTCCTCATGTTTGACTGTAATGCATTTTTTTTGTTTTTGCTTTTTCGTTTTCTTGAAAAAGAGAGTTCTTTCAAGTTATCACGTTATACGCGCAGCTGGGCATCATATGAGCGTCTGTCTATTTTTTAAAAAACTATCAAAACTCCATTTCCACTGCTAAATTGTGTACGGTTGATGTTAGGAGAAAGTTGTTTGATATGTAGTGCATCTCTTATAGCAAGGTACCTTTGATATTGTGATTTAAAATGGTATTTTTGCATTTTCAACAAAACATTTTTTTAAGAGTTCTTGTAATTTATGGGTTAATAAATGCTTTTTATTGCTCTATTATTGCTAGATAGGTGACATGTAAGACCAGAGAAGTTGTAGTATGGCCAGTATAGTAATTGATTTATGACAAGAAACACAATCTTGTGCGGGGTATTGAAATTAATACATTACATTAGTCATCGCTAGTTTTGATTTGATGGGGTTATTATTAGAAACAAAAGGTTTGCTGTCTTCCATTTCTATATTATAAATTTTACACGTTTTTTAAGAATTGCAGCAGAAATATATTAATATTTTTTCGGATAGAAAATTCGTCTTGTTTATAATGTGCAGCTGGCTGCGATAAAATATGTTGATGTTTTCTTGTGTGTTATGTTTAATGCCTGTGTCATGTAGTTTTTGTAAGAATAATTTTATTTGTTTATCAATGATTTATTTGGGAAAATTATTGTTGAATAATGTTTGTCTTATGTGTTTTAGTTCGCAGAAAAATATTCTTTGGGAGGAGGAATTTTGATGAGCTCTATTTAAGTTCGTTATTACTGCTATTTTATATCTTTCAGAACATTGGTTATTATAGTTAAGAAGACGAAAGTTCTTCCCGGTGAGGTTTTTTCTTTATACAGATAAGTGATAAAATCGTTGGTCTTTAGCTCTATATTGACGTCAAAAAACGGGATTTTCTTATTGTCAAAGAGTTCATGTGTAAATAAAGGAGTTATTTTCAAAATTTAATTTTAGATTTACGATTTCGCTCATATTTTTTATCAAAACAAAAATGTTGTCGACGTACCTTGTGTAACTCTCCAATTTGTCGATTATTCTAAACACTTTGTTTTCGATATGCAACATGTAAAATTTCGATATTTCCCATACTGACACCATTAGTTTGTATGTAGATGTCATCATTATGGTCCGAAAATGGAGTTTGTGTGGTGCACGCGGTGAGTAGTTTCCGAAGAATTGCTGGTTTAATTTTTGGGGGGAGGGACAGATGGGTGTGTTTAAACGCAGTCACTAATTATATTCAATGTTTCTTCAAAAAAGTAAAAATGTTTTCAACATCCTGCGCGGTTATATATATATATATATATTAACTCATCTACATACAAACCCATTTTGTTGTATATATATCATCAGTGAAACTGCCTACTCCATAAGCGCATGGAATGAGAGAGGAGGAAATTTTAGCGTGTTATATATATGCGGTGTATACACACGCCAATCACCGAGAGAAGTCAATTTATTACTGAACTGTAAAGGGATATGCATAAAAATTCAAACAATAAAAAAATCTAAACATAACGTCTTACAATTAATACCCTAATAGTACTAAAGATACCACTATATATATACAGTCATTTAAAATTGAGTTAAAGTGAATTATAGCAGCCTGTCGGTTATTTCAGCAGTAAGTTCAATAATTATTTTTAGCTTGGCATATCAAATGGCAAAATTAAATTAGCTGACTACTGGTTATATTTAATTTTTAGTTAAATCTCATATACTGACCGTTTGTTTTTGAGGGTGGCTGGCTAATCCACGTTGAGAAGCCTACTCATATATATTTTTGCTTCGTCTACAGTCACAGAGGCAACTTTTAGTTTATAAGGCAGCGGACCTTCGCTAAGTTTTTGCAAAAGATCTCATAAGATGTGGTTGTCAATACATTGATCACTACGCTAAAAAAAAAATAGATAAATAAAAAAGACACTATCTCGCTTTGTGAATTATACAGAACCAGTCTATTTTAGAAATTTATAAGTTTACCATTCGTCAATGCATTGAATATTACTGCAACATCTGGTCTAAGTTACTTGTCTTAACCTTGCATCTGACCTTAGTCACTTTACTTCCACTGTGATGTAGATTTCTTGTGTTTTTTCTATAAATACTTTCATATCAATTGTTCTGACCTAACTTTCTCTATCATACATAGACTTCATTAGTTTAATTACAGTACGAGATTTTCTGCAAGGTCTCATCATTTTAGTTTAAATGGCTAGATGTAACCGTAATGCTAGCAGTTTCTTCGATGGCATTTCTCGTTTGATGAAAATCTCTTCCACTTCATAGCTTCAGTCAAGTTTAATCATACAAAAATTTAAATATAGTATCAATCGTTATCTTCTGTCTTAATTCTGGTTCTTTTATTTTTCCCTCTCTCTCCCCCTCTCACTCTCTCCTTAATTGCATTTATTTCATACTATATAAGTCAATAACTCTTGAATCTTAGTGTCTGAAATGATTTAAATAAGCTAAAAATGACTATTTTCACAAATTCTAAGCAACATTGGCCATATATTTTTGCCAGCGCTCAACAAGAATTCGCATGCCAACAATTCTACAATAATAATAATAACAACAATAATAATAATAATAATAATATATATATATATATATATATATATATATATATATATATATGTATGTATGTATAATTTCATAACAAGTCTGATTACTGATATCAACACAGTGGTGATACTAACTCCTGCGTGTAATCATGAAACTATCATTTGCCAGTTGGTTTTGACAATCAGGTTCGCACTAAGATTTAGACAAGCTCTATCCATATACTAAACATTTTACTCTATGGATATAATATACATTAAAACTATCCTCCGTTAAGTATAATTTATAAGAAAAAGTTCTATTTGATTAACTTTTATTATAGTTCTTCCAATTTTGTATAAGGTGTAGAGTATTGTGCTCGAAGTTGTGAATAAACTGTCCCTAGATCATATTTTGTTATATTTGTTCAAACAGTTTCGACTTTCACGGTCATCATCAAGAACCGATGTAGTGTGAGAGGGGTAGATAGAATTTTATTGTCTGTATGAATATAAAATTGTTTATGCAGATCGGTATATATATATATATATATATATATATATATATATATATATATAATGTGTGTGTGTGTGGGTGTGAATTGAAATAGTTGGGGATTTTTCCAGACATTTGTCTTGCTATTTAACCAGAGCGGGTGGAGATGAAGACTGATATGACATCTACCACTGTTTCAACGCCTGACCATAGTGAAATTTTGAAAACATGGTAGCGTAATTGGCGGGCCTTAATTTTGATATTTAAAAGTTCTGCATGTAAAAATTTTATTTAAATGTTGATTGAGCACTTTTTAATACAACCATTTACTGTTCTAATTTAACTCTGAAATATAACACACATACACTCGTTGTCATGCGCAATAAGACACAAATGAATAATATCTGTCTGAATTAGAAATGTCGTAGGGAGAGCTGAAGACGCAAGCTTGTTTGCTAGCAAAATGCTGATCTCCTAGTACTAGTTTTGACATCTGTAAATGTCGGTTGAATATTTTACATCTCATGTCTATTAAATATTCGTTTACTTTTCATATCAGCGACACCCGACTTGCATAAATATTTGCATTCAGTAAAATCTATTGTAACAGTAACCTCGAAAAGCATTTGCATTAATTACTTCATTGGTTTTTATCTCTTATTCCAAGATGTTTTCTTCGACTTGTTCGTTTCGTCCTCGCATATTTGTGTCCAGGTTGAAATTAATTTTCCTATATTACTGTCCTTAGACCACACGTTTTCTTGTTCTTTTTTTTTTTCATCTTCCATTCGTGACTTTCTCGCGTTTTATATTATCTCCATCTTTTTCATTCGCCGTTCTCTTTTGTGAATGCCATGGCTTCGTCAAATCAGTTGTTTCTGGTTTTATGGTTCTCTCATGTGCAGAGGACAACAATTTCACACTTTTATATCAATATTTATTCATTAATATATTCATTGTATTTCGTATCTCTAGAATGTGTTGAGTGTGTACAGATGGACGTCAACACACTCACGCTAGCAGATGACCACGTCACTACATAGGCTTCAACATATATACACAAATACTATCGGTATATATATATATATATATATACATATATATATATATATATCTATATAATTATTATTATTATTATTATTATTATTATTATTATATACTTTATTACTTTCAACATTATTTTTAGTAGATACTCATATTTGAGTAGACGTGCCTTTAAACAGTACTGAATATTCGAAGATCTTAAAGAAAAATACACTCTCTTTGACAAGATTCGAACATACATCCCCTAGTCAGAAGGCAATCGTCATTAGGTCCTCATTAGAATTGAGCGGTACTTTTCTAGGGATGTGCAGTTGGCGTATTTCTGAAGCCCCTGACGAGATACCGCTTAAGATTCTTGATATATATCTAAAGGCGTAATAGAGTTTTTATTCAAACATTTTAATCACCTTAAACGCATTTTTTTTTTAGTGGATACTCATATTTGAGTTGACGTCTAATTTGATTAATTAAACCGTATGTTTATTTATTATCGCCTACCTGCCTACATACCCAAGTCTTATTAAAGAAAAATATGCACTCTTCGGTAAGATTTTAATCTGTGTCCCACTTGGAAGAAGATCCGACGTGCTTTAAACTGACCCGGCATTGACAATCAAGCAAGGTTGAATAGTACCGAGTAGATCTAAATAAAGCACATCGTTTCTAACGCCATTTTCTATTGCCAATAGAGACACAGGTTCAAATACTGCCGGAAAGCGCTTATTTTCAGCAGTAGGATTCCTCGAATAATAAGCCTGTTAAACAAAAATAAATATAACTTTTAATACATGAACAGAGCCTAATAATAATAATAATAATAATAATCAAATATGGGTAATCAGTCAAAATAATGTTTAAGTAATAAAATCTGTCGGATTAATCAGTAAAAAAATAAATCACTTCTTTAAATATACATAATTTTTACTTATATATATTTGTCATCTACATAATAGCCTGTTTCACTATATCACAGCTCATCAGTGTGGCTAAACATCCACTTACTTCTGGCCCGGATCGAAACTCGACCGATTTTGGTATCAGTCGAAGTCTCTACTCTCTAAGCCATAGAATGAGCAGAAGGAGATTTTAGCATGTTATATATAAGCGGTGTATGCACACGACAGTCACCGGAAGAACTCAATTCATTGTTAAAGAGCAACGCGTAAATCGCAGAAGTGGTACGTTTTTTTAAAATTTTTATACACACACACACACACACACACACACACACACTGTGTGTATCTGTAGAAGAGACAAAATAAAAACACGTTGACTAAGTCCAGTTATTTCTCTTGCCTCTTTTTTATTCACACACACACACACACACACACACACACACACACACACACACACACATATATATATATATATATATATAATTTAGTTCTGTTTTGATTTTTTGGGTGAGGAGTAAATTCATCTCAGTCAGTTAAGTGCCATACTTGATATACGCTTAGGCGATCATGTCTCGAGAGAAACATGACTGACTAGACAAAAGATTTTTTTGCAGTAGGTTGCTATTAGTTTTTACTGTAGACTGGTTGCCAACCAAGGCTACAGAACTAAATCTGTCCTACTATTGCGCCCATAGTTAGAGGAACAAGAAACGGATGAATACGTTTCTCGAGATTTGTGCGTATGTGAATGCGACGAATTCAACTGGGATTTGAATTCGGTTTTCTGATCTCTCGTTCTAAAACAATATCAACTGCAACAAACATCCCAATCATGTAAATTTGTTTACATGATTTTAATTATTTTCATCTTTATCACAATGTTTAGACCATTAAATCCACTGAGCTTTATCATCATCTTGTCGGACAAATGATGAAAATGAAATCCAGTGGGTAGGTGATCTTGAATATCACCTCGAATCTGTTGACTGGGGCAAGAAATGGCTTGTAAATTTGAACAACTTCTAAAGGAAATTGCTGCACCCATCTTCTTAGCATTCGTTTTGTAAAAGTTTCAACCCAAACAATTTTCAACGAATTATTATTTTGTGGAACCGATTCGCATATGGATACATATTTGACTCTTACAATCTTACCCTGTTCAAGTCTTGGAATAACTGCTATCTTTCCCAGATATCCTTAGAAACTGTGCCTCTTACGTTACTTTTATCGCTCATAAATCAATCTCCTTCATTAAATCTCTACTTTGATTTTGAGTTATGTATAGGAGTGTTAAAAATGGTCTTGTATTAAGTCATTCTTCGCTATTTCTAGACGTTCCTTCTGTTATGTTTGCTGGTTACGGAAATTACATAACATTTTCGTTATTCTACAATTTTTATAAGCGAACCTTTTTTATGCCTTTCTTTAGCATGGTGGATGCTAACCTCCAGGAGTGTAGTTCATTGCACTATTCTTGGTCTAATGTCTTCAAAGAACTGGCGCCCTTATGATGAACCATTTGCCAGATCTATTCCTAGGAAGTTATGTCTTGCATTGAACGAAAATAATACAATTATGAAATATGTCATTTGGAATCGACGTAGACTTGCTGAAATTTGTAGTCCGAAAATAAATATCGCATACGGATCGCTCTCACTTTCTACATTTTCTCTGAATCCTTTGACGGTTTTCGGTATCAGTATTTGTTACTTGGACGAGACTAAGTCGTATTCTGGAGAGGTGTGTGCACCTCCACAACAGAAATTTAGTTCAGTGTCATGCTAAAAATTTCTTCCCAGAATCCATCTTGCACATTCCTTTCATTCATCGAATATTGTTGCCACATTTGGTCAGGAGCTTCTGAATTGTAACTTTTTTTTTCAATCATTTCACCCCAAACAAGGCGGTACCGCTACTAGTACGCAGGGGTTACAGCAAGAGAAAAGGAAATGATACAAGATAAACGGGATTCAAGAAGACAGATGGCAATTGTTATTGCATTTAAATTTTTGAAGGGAAGCAAGTAAACGGGTGTTCCACAGGTGGGAACTGCGAGAAAAGAAACTGTTGGTGTAGAAGTGTTTTTTACATTTAATTATTTAAACGGTAAAAGGGTGGGACCTAAATTTCAACCTAACAACCCTCTGAAATTCATGAGCACGGGGCAACAGTCGAAAAAAGCTCATCAGAGCTGTTGCCATGAAAATATTTGTAGAAGAGACAAAATAAAGGCACTAAATTACCAGATATCATTGTTAATTCTGTGCTAATCGTCTTTTCTCTCGCACATCTCCTCTGTGGAAATCTCTTCGTTCGTCTTTTTTTCCTGTCCACTAAGATCTTACAAAAATTTAAATAAATCGTCATTCGTCATCTCTCTCCTTGGACCACATTACTTTATCTTATCGCTTCAACAACGTTTACCCAGTTTCTTTCACTTTCGGCAAAGCATTGCGTCTTAGTGGCTTTATAGCCTTGTTCCAAGTGAAATGATTAAACAATTCTTTTTTTTTATTCTACCAGAGATTTGGTGATGCTATGTCCTTATTATGTCATGTTTCATTTCTAATCCTTTACTTTTTTTTATAATCATATCGCCCAAGTAAGGCAGTCTATTGCCACTGGTGCGCAAGGGTTACACAGGAGAAAAATTATGAGAAACAGTGACAGGTTACAGGGCGTGTCAGAAAGTGAGTAAGAGAAAAGTTAAGATACTGAGAGTGGAGTGGACGGAGAAAGGATTACGAGAGAGAGGATGCAAGTTAGCAAGAAAGTAGATGACTATTGACTTCACACTCCTGGAGATTTTAGCTGTCGGGAAAGTAAGTAAATGGAAGGGAAGTGCAAGAAAAGAAGCTGCTGGTGTAGAATTTGTGTTTACATTTTATTGGTTTCACAGTAAAATGGTGGGACTTAGTTGCTAATCTTGTGGCTCGAGCAAATTCATGCATAGAGGGAACCAGAGAGCTAAGTTCATCGGAGGCCGTAAAAATATTTGTAGAAGAGACACAGAGAAGCCACATTGCGCCGGTGAGGAAGTGACTGTATTTTGGCTGCCAGGTCGGGATCGATCACATTACAGATTCTCCGTTGGATTTTGTCAAGAACCCCTAGGTGGATAGCAGGGCCACTCGAAAATATATAGCAGCATTATTCATTGCAAGGGTAGATGGTAAATTTGTATATGTGCAGGATAGTTTCAGACAGGAATAACTTCCTGGTCCTACACAGAGAACCGACCTTCCTAGCAGCGGATTTCGCTATGAATTCGATATAGTCGTTCCACTTGAGGTCTGTTGTGAGAGTTAACCCGAAGAGGCGCAGTGATTTGCTCTCAGGGGCACTAGCCTGATTCATGCTAATGCGTGGTAAGAGCGATTGTCTGTAATGGTTAATAGATAGCCGCTTCGTTTTGGAAGCATTAAAATTCACGAGTCACTTCTTACCCCAGTTCACTACGGATGAGAGGTGCATTTCAAGCTCAGCCGCGAGATTTAATTTGTCAGCCTCGGCAGATTTTTGGTCTAGGCGAGAGTAAACCGCAGTGTCTTCAGTGTATATGCATACTTGCGATTTTATTACTTCTAGGAGATCTTTAATGAAGATCAAGAAGAGCGTAGGACCTAGAATAAAGCCTTGAGAAACACCCGCGTTCGTATGATAGTAATGGGAGTCATGTCCGTTCAATACTACCTTTATTGTGCGATTTGAAAGGAATGACTGAATTAGGTCAAACAAATGTCCGCTTATACCATAGCCTCGCAGCTTACGTACAAGGCCAGCATGCCTGACTCTGTCCAACGCTTTGGAGATGTCTAGGGCAACAGTCCGAGCTTCGCCGTTTTTGTCGAGAGCCTGGTATACATACTCCAGTGATGGTCGTGAGCATATCTGTAGTAGACCTAGTGAAGCGGAAACCATACTGTTTGTCAGAGAAAAGACTGTGGGCTGTGAGATATTGAACCACCTCGTCGTTGATGCTGGTTTCAAAGACATTGCCAAAAACCGGTAGTAGGTTGATAGGGCGATAATTAGAGGGGTCAGAGAGATCTCCAGTATTTTTATATATAGGAACCACGGACGAGGATTTTCACCAGGCAGGAAAGCAAGAAGCAGAGAGACAGTAGTTATAGAGTTTAGAGATAACAGAGGAGAGTTCAGGAGCACATTTCTTTAGAACAATGATTGGTATTCCGTCACCACCGCATGCTTTATGGTGGGGGGTCAAGCTTTGAAATTATTTTAGAGACCACCGAGGAAGTAATGTGTATATCAGTCAGTTGGGCCTCGGTTCGGGTGGGAAGTCGGGTACAGTTACTTCAGACAAGTCCAGTATCTAGTTGGTGGAACCTTGTCTTTTGAAGAGGTGGGGATTTCAAATTCGTTGATTAGAGTGGGGATTGAGGGCTTGCTGCTGTTCAGCACACATTTACGGAGCCTCGAGTAGTCTGGAGCCAAACTTACGGGATGCTTTCTCAAATTTTAACATAAATTTGATTCTGTAAGCTGCAGAATTCTCATCACTTCCATTATCTTTTTTCAGGAGTGAATGGAAATTGTTCAAATAATTGTTCATTCCGATCGCTTTCGGATAATGTTTTATTTAAATATATTGAACAAGAATTGTATTTGTACATATAACAATTCCTGCGGAAAATCAAGTCAATCATCCAAGTGGAACTGAGTTTGAATGTATGTCCATCTTTCAAACCTTTAAAAAAATAATGTTGCGAGAGAAGCAAGCACTCGAAATTTACGTTTTCTGAAATTCCAATATTCTGTGTACAGACAAATTTGTCGTTAAAGGTCTCAAGGGCAACTCACGCAGAAGAGGTTGAACATTTCTCGGTTTCCCATTTCTTTGTCTCCTCGAGGTGGAGATAGAGCATTGATATGTTTAGTTCAAAGAACTTATCACTTTTAGCGAGCAGGTTCATGACGACTTCGAAGTTTCGTGAAGACACAGTTATGATGCCCTCAGTCATCAACGGGGGGATGGATGCATGAGCCCACTGAGTGAAGGATAGAATGTATCAGAAACCTTTTTTGTCTTCTCAATTGTTTTTTATTCTTCGAATGAGAAATGGCATTAAAAGTTTCCTACTTTCTGGTATATTTAAAATCTAGAGTAGCACCTTTGAAATGCACAAAGACGTGAAGGTCTTGTAGAAATGAGAGTATGACTAAATTCCGAATTGCACAAGAACACCGAAACAAGTTTAAAAGAATTACTGTGCATGCTTGACAATTGCTTCACATATGAAGGAAAGACAGAGTATAGTTTTTAGAGACATTTGAAAATTTGTCTAGAGGAAAATCTAAATACTAACAAAGCAATCTGATGACAGTAGGAACAGGGAAAAACAGTACCTACTTACTGAGTTTCTGCGATGATCATCATCACGATTATCTCATGGCAGGTTGTGGTTATAGGGTTAATGCGTATCTGAGCACTTGACTAGTTTTTTCTAAGAATCTCGTTTGGAAGTATTCTTAACATATCTCGCTCCACTTCAGATCAAAATACGGTCGATGTCCTTCAATGTTCGATTTGATCACAAACACATCACTGTTGAGTCCCTGGGGCGGGGGATATTTGTTCACATCGTTAATTTTAATGTCTACCTAATGATGCTGTGTGACCACCACACTGTATATCATATTCAAACTGCTTTACTGCGCTACTAAACTAAAAAATAGGAAGTTGTGGAGAGTCACGATTACGAGATACTCCTTTTATTAAAACGGTATGAGTAAGATCAAATAACAGCTGAAAAGTTGTTTATCATCCAGTTCACACACCTCCCCAGTCTTTTGAACAGGACTAGTTTTATTCCTTGTTTCCTGTTTATTATTAATCTCCTCGAGATTGGCCAGCACCTAAGCAAGCCTGAATGTACAGGTGGTATAATAAATAGCAGCCTCGGAAGGGGGAATCGGAGATAGAGCAGTGTTCGAATTCCTGTTGAGTTTGTTACACTCGCTTACAAAAAATTGTAGTTTAGCAACCATTTTTTTTTTCAAACTTGTCGCTTTTTCAAACTTGTCGCTTCCGGCATCTCGCTTACCTGTCATCTTCAATTTAAATGTAATGTCAGTCGCCATCTTCTGTCTTCCTGTGCATGTTCTTTTGTCCTTTTTCCCCACTCAAAAACAGTTAAGTGCCATGCATGATACACGCCTGGGTGATCATGTCTTGATCATGTCTTTTCCCGCATTAGGTTTTTATTACTTTCTACGGTAGACTGGTTGCCAAAAAAGGCTATAGAATCCAATCTGTCTTGCGATGTAACTCATAGCTGGAGGGAGAAGAGACAGGTTAATATCTTTCCGAAGGGTATTTGCGCGTAAGTGAATGCAATGAATTCAACTGAATTTGAACTCGGCTCTCCGATTTCTCATTCTGAACCTGTATCCACTGCACCACAACGCACATAATCACTAGTCTTCTCGTTCTCTTTCACACCCAATAGCCCCTTATATCTTAGTGGCATTATCGCTTTGCTTGTGGTGAATTGATTAGAAAAACGTAGAGAAGCAGAAAGGTCTCGTCTTTATGTTTCATGTACAAAGGATAGACGACCTAGACCTTAGGAGCAATAAAGGGCAGCCCTCTTCTCTTTGCAGCAATTTTTGTAGTCTTAAGTCTCTTCAAATTTCAAATGACATAAAATGACTACAACGTTTAGATCTGCGCGCGCAGAGAACCATCATCTGACACTAGTGTGCATGGACACACGCCCCAAATCGTAAATAACGAGACAACGATTATTTGCCAATGACGAAGGCACTCGACACTGTCATACTGGAGGGCGAGGAAAGTGAGAGGTAAGTAAAGGGAGATAAGCATATTCATGTGTTAGTCATTCACCGCTCGCGTCCAGGTTTCAGCTTTAGGTTTCAGTTGGGAGCAATCACGGCTATAAATTGAAAGTGCCATGGATCTAGGGACAAAAAAATAAATAAAAAGGATGAAAAGAAGCAAGTAGTGGATGAAGGAGAAAGAAGGAAAGAAATGAAATCAACGAGAAAAAAAAGAATATTGACTGAAGACGAGAAAGCAAAACGAAAGAATGAGATTGAATGGAAGAAAAACTTAAAAGGAAAAGCAGACGCGACTTTAAAAGAAAGAAATAAACGCACTAAAGAAAGATTGAAATTAATCAATGATAGAGAATGAAATAAATGTTCATTTCAGAAAAAAATAGAAACAATGAAAAAATGAATTTTTGAAATCAAACAAGAGCGAAATTAGGACGATATGTAAAAGAACACATGTAAAAAATTAATGAAATGATCGTGTTAAGAATGAAAAAGGAACCCATATTTAATGAAGACTGAAAAAAATAAGAGAAGTAGGTAAGTGAATAGAAAATCTAGAAGGAATGAATGATTTAGGGAAATGAACGTAACAAAAATGAGAAAGAAAAAGTCGTCACGAACGAAGGAAAGAAACCAAAGGATTTTTTTTTTAAATCCAAGGTAGAAACAATGAATGAAACAAAGAGAAATAAAGTGAGTTATGACACATGAAGGAAAGCAATGAAGAAATTATCCAGAAGGACAATGAATGAAGTCAAGAAAGAATTAAATAAAAGAAAAAGAAGGTAAGTATAAAATGCAAAAATAAACAAAAGAAAAGAATGTCTTCAAAAAAAAAAAAAAAAAAAAAGAAAAAATGAATGAATGAATGATAAAAAACACAGTAAGAAAGACAATCAGAAAAGATATCGAAATTGACACGCTTTGGGGAAATACTTTTGTTTACTGCAATACATTTTCCCTATTCTTCGGTTTTAAGGTGGGTGGGGAATAGTGGGAGGTAAGTACGAAGAGATAATCGTATTCATACGTTAGTCATTCAGCACTCAGGTCAAGGTAGGAAGTATGAACAAAGACGGAGCCATGAGATAAATTTCGAACCCGAATCATCTAACATGAGATTTTGATAGGTAATGTAAATAGGAATTTTTGTTAATTCATTAAAACATCCAATGAATGCAACTGCTATATATATATTTTAAAGCAACATCTTATTAAAAACGAACTTGTCATATGTCGGCTGGAATATAAATGTCGTGCACGAATAATGAGTTACTCCACTTGTCAGTCAGTTAAGTGCCATACGTGATACACGCTTGGGCGATCATGTCTCGTAAGAGACATGACTGACTGGGCAGAAGATTATCCCGCAGTAGGTTGCCATTATTTTCTGCGGTAGACTGGTTGCTAGCCAAGGCTATAGAACCCAATTTGTCTTGTTATTTAATCCATAACTGGAGGGAAGAGACGGATTAATACATTTCCCAAGTGTATTTGTGCGTAAGTGAATGCAAGAAATTCAACTGGAATTCGAACTCGGCTCCCCAATTTCTTGTTCCAAGTCGATATCCACTGCACCACAACGCACATCCTACATTACTTGGCTTTGCCAACAATGCTCGTTAGCTATTTAAGTCTCTGTCGCACTCACTCTGTCGGATGTATTAAAACGTAGATAAAGAATGCTGCCGCTGGGAAAAATTGCGCTTCTTTGATTTTCTGTTGTCTTTTGAATTCTCTCGCACATGCACGTACACTTGTCTTGCAGACATTCTTATAGATTGTTTCAATGTCTTTCTTTTCATTTCAATTGTGTATACATACACTTGTATGTATACAAATATGTGTATACATGTGTAGACATAATATGTGTATACAGACACAATTACACAGACTCATATGAGTCCGCTAATGCTTGCGGGAAAAACATTCGAGAAGCCAATAAATATCTTCGGTACAACGTAGATACTTAAAACTGTAAAATTCCACAAACTGGTGACTTATCCTTATCTTACAAACACAAAATCCAGCAAGAGTTTTATATTCTATTTTAAAATGTCAATAATAAACTCTTTGGTAACGTTTCATCCTTTGTTATTGCTTATTGTCTGTTCTGTCATCCATACACGCAATATTGTTAAGTGGATTAATCAATGTTTCCTTTACTATCGTATCTTCTTTTCGTTATGTCCTGTGAGTGTTAAACTATCTAGAATATCTTTCCTCATTTTTTGTTCTTATTTTCTTAAAGATTTTCTGGTTTTTCATATCTTCTATCCAGTTGAACCTCATCTTAGCGTCTCTTTTGTAACCTTTTGTATTTTTATTTATCTATTTGTATTTTTACAGTAGGGTTCACTGTGAACAAGGGGCGGCAGCCGATTAAGGGATAGATTATGTGGATAAGAGAAGATAAAGGTTAACTCTAGACTTGAATAGGTTAAAACTGTTCTGATCGGGAAATCCTCCTCTTAAGAATCAGTTCCACAGAGCAATGGTTTGCGGAAAGAAGTGGTTCGAGCGGAACTTAGTTCTCGCTGATGGAATAAGAAGGGAATGTCAGTGGTTTGCTGTAATAAATATTTATTCTCCATCAAGGACCCGGAGAAGTTTTTGAGGTCTCTCAAAAGAGAGGACCAGGCTGCTTCTATCTAAATATGAAAACAGTACTTCACTTTTGGCTTGATGTGACTCTTATATAGGGAGAGGGTAGCATGAGGAGTCAGGAACTTACTAAAGCAGCACAGGGAACCGATCATTTTACCGACACTTTTAGCAATGGATCGTATATAAGAGTTCCCCTAGAGGTCGGGTGTGAGTTTTAGGTCTAACTCTCTCAAGGCACGTGCATCCTCGAGAAAACATCTGTTAATCGTGATTGGCGTTAGTTCATGGTCCGATCGACGGTAACGAAATGTTTTGTTTTCAAGTTACTGAATCTAATTGGTGTTAGGTTGAGAGAGAGAGAGAGAGAGAGAGAGAGAGAGAGAGAGAGAGAGGAGTCAGCTACCAATTTCTGATCGTCAAAATTTTAGAAGTGCTTTCTTATATTGTATTATCGGCATAGATGTTTAAAAATGAACATAGTATATTTTGAGGCAGATCATTTATCGAAATCAGAAAGAGAGTTGATCCAAAATAATACTTAGAAGACGTCTACGTTGATCCCAAGGGCATAGGAGAACTGGCTGTTAATAATTAATCTTTAAAGATCTACCTGTTAGGAAGACATTTTGCAACATTTAATGCGACACAGAAGATTAAATATTTCATAGCAGATAAGCACTAACATCATTGGTTCTAAAAAACGTTTTGTCTTAATACATTGCTTAGTTTTAGGAACTCCTATTTCGCCATTTTCCATTGTCTGTTTACTACACAATCCAGATAGTTAAATTTCAGTATATTCTTCAGTTAAACGTTTTCGATAGGCAGTTCAGATTTTGTGTTTTAAACCAATATTCTCTTGAAAAACAGAGACGTTTTTTTAATAAAACAAAAGTGTACAAAAAAGGAATATTTTATTAAGGTGTGAACTATTCCTTAGAGAGCACGAACATTACTTAGATTTGCGAGTTGAAGAAACAATGGATAATGCGGAAGTTAAAAAGAACAATTAGCGATATACAAAGACTATCAAATATCGTAAAGATTACTTGGAAAAGAGAGGAAAAATGTTGGTTTTCTTCGGTTATTAAGGCGTTAGTAGATCTGTGACATAACACGACAGTTGGAAGGAATAGAAAAATATTGTGTGTGAAAAGGACAGCTAAAAAGAGAAACACAATACAGCCTGTGTTATACCTTATGTTCCTATTTATGACGCATGGAAGTTGTCACAGTTCTCCGTAGTTAACTAAACCATCGTCAGCTAAGGAGCAACTGACCATCCTCACCAACTGTCACTCGAGACTTCAAAGCCCCCAAAAAACATCAGCGGAGATGTCTTCTGAATTACTGCACCATACGCTGGAGAAGGCTCGGTTGAAACGATATAATACAAGCGAAAGGGAGATATACATTGATGAATAATTTATGTACCAATGGAACTTCTAGGCGTACTGGGTATGACTATACATCCAACAGCACGGCCTCTGAACAGGAGAATGGAGGTTTTGTGGAACGTGGAACCACCTCTTAATTGTTGTTTTCAGGTCCACCCTGATCTGATGTGGTAGCACCTGTTAGGACCCCAGTTGTGGGAAAATAATATCCTCCTTCAAACAAAAATCAACAGTACATTTTTTTATCGCAAAAATGACCAACAGTACATTTTTTGTAGTTAAATTACCCGTAAATATATTTAAATATATATATTTAAACTGATACATAACATCAAGAAGAGAGAGTTGAAGTTTCTGGGATAGGTAGTTAGGAAGGAGGGCTTAGAAAATCTGATACTCACAGGGTGGATAGAGGGGAATACAGCGCATGACATACTTGATGGGCTTAAGTAAATGGATGGTAGATCAGTGTTTGGGAGAAACAAGACGATATATATTAACTACAAGAGACAGGAAGATGTAAAGTGCAATGATCGCCTATGTCGTGAAGAGACACGACATAAAAGAAAGAAGAATCGGAGAAAGAATTCTATGAAGATAGCTAAAAATTCTAAGAGAGAGTCTAAAAAGGGAATTATCAGGCTAACCAATTAAAAAATGGTGCGTACCAAATATGTAGATTTACTGAACATGTTCAAAGCATTGACTACTTAGTATCTTAGTATAACTGTCTGTAACAAAAAGGAAAAACACCTACATCGAAAACAAAATGCATGTTTCGTGCGTGGTCTGCCGAAGGAAAATTAAAGAAAATTTTTAGCACATATAGAGCTGCTACAAGTTTCAGAAGCTGTAATAAGGTTCTCTCCTTCCTGTCTGGCGTGACCAGTCAGAAAAATCGCTTGGTGTATAAAGGCAGTTGCTTTGCTTAGCAGGTGATTGATTTGGTTTTCTATCTTTGTACGATTTTTGAGCTTGGTGAGCGAAAGTGCATTTTTGTTGTTGCGAGTGGAAAGTTGGATTTTCTGACCCCGTTTTTGATACTACAGTGTCTGCTGAAAAGTTTACACCAGATCTGAGTTTGAACTTAGTGTTGGCATAAGGATTTTTTTTTGTCTTGGTTGTTTCTTCTGACACAATTGGTTCATACCCAATTACACTGTCTAATCGATAAAACTGGGCAGTACATCCATTAGCATATATCTCTATATTACAGTGCACTACATGCTGAGAAATGTGACCAACATCACTCTGAACTTATTATAGACGGCCATAAGGTCCCAATACTTTACCATCGATTCCGGCAGACATATAAAATCTTATAAACTAAAATTATGATTCAACAATTATTTCATGTGCCTCGTCCCTTCATGACGTAGGTGGTCATCGAATTCCACAGCTTCTTAGCTTGTGGTTATTAGCAGTTTCTTTGTCCCGTGGCTAAGAGTTACGCCCCATCGTTCTGCCATTTATTCACATAAACTCGTCCAGTAAGTAGCTCGCTGCTTACCTCGCTATTTCTTGCCTTCGGTATGCACCCGTGACGTTTAAGTTTTCCAAACCCCCTTTCTTATTATATGTCTGAGGATTTTCAGTTGTCTTTTTCTAAATCTGAGTAGAAGTATTCACTCCGTTGCTGAGGTTTTGGAAGTCTTCTTTCGCTCGTTCAATGCGTGTTCGGATTTCGGTGATGTATTTTTAGTCCTCTGTTAATACACTTCCCATATCCTTTAATCTTCTGCATTTGCTTAATTCAGATATCTCAAATTTGTAAATGCATCGTGTATTTTTCCCATGCTGATGACAACGTCACTAGATTAAAGTACGAAATAATTCTAAAATCCATAGATTTTAGAACTGCCATTGAAAAAGATGTATTATAAAACTACTATTATAGCTATGATAATTCGAACCCTAGGTACAAGCAAAAACCACAGTAAAATATTTCTGGTAGGCACCTGTTCGCAACTGATTCTGAATATTACAGTGTGTTGAACTGCTCATCAAATCCGCCGTGAATTATCAATGTAAAGAGAATCTAAACATTGTCTATGTTGTGTAAGTCTTAGCATCGGCATGTATATATTTACTACCTTAAATTATCCAGGGTCTGTAATAATGGCACGTGAAGAGATGATAGACAAAGAAAATTCAGAAGAAGAAAGCGGAAAAAATACAAGAAGGAACAGAAGACGATGATGAAGATTGAAAGAAATAGGGAAAAAAGATGAAGTAGAAGAACGAAAGAACAGAAAGAGAAAATAAAAGAAATACGTAGGATGGGGAAGGAGGGGAAATACTAGTGAGAAATAAGAGAAGAATGGTTGTTATGAAAAAAATGTAAATAAAGAATTTCTTTAAAATGGCAAAATCGACACTTCAACTATCGGAATTACGTTTGCGCACCTCGGGCATGATCGCTATGTGACAAGCTGTCTGGTTCCACAAGGGTTGGAATTCGGCTGAATGTAATAGATAAAAGAAATACTGCTATTTTTATTAAAGTCGTTGAAATTGGCACGGGCACTTTGTGGGAAGAGAATAAAGAAAAACTAGAGAGATTCAAATATCTTGAAAAAGTGAACTAGACAGAGAGTTCGAAAGGAAGGAAGGAATAAAAAAAGTAGGATGATATAGAGGGGGGGGGCCTTCTAACAAAGACTAAAATAACTTTACTGTAGATATAAGAGGGTAAAAAGAGAAAGCATAAAGTAAAAGAAATGAAAAGAAATTATAAAGATTGATAGACGCTTCTGCCCCGAGAGTATTTGAAAGGTGAGGGCTGCTTTCCCGCGCAAATGCAAATGATAAATAAATCAAGAGAGAATATTTTCTTTCAATTCAAAGAAACAGATGGATAGTATTTTGTTAAGTCTTATTGTTGTCCTAAAATGTTTTCTCTTGTGGAGATTGTGAAAGATGTCGTAAATCGAGAAATGAAAAAAAGCATTGTCCTTCTTCACAAAAGAATGGACTTAATGCTTTCTAAAAGAATGTCGTGACGTTTTTAAGGCAAAGGAGAAAAAACATAAAAGTGAATGATAGAAAAATAAAAAGATTACTTCAAGGTAATTTACTAAATTTAGAAAAATAACATCGGTCACTGTATGTTTGTAAGCGATTAAATGCACGATTAATAACTTAAGAGGTAAGCTTCCAAATTATGCATTAGAACAGACTGATAAATTATTGGACAACGTTGGGTACAGTATGGAATAACAGACAGTGAAGTTTTTACATGAGAAGTATATTAGAAGTCGTTCGTGCTTTTTTATCATTTCACTCTAAGTAAGGCGATAATGCCACTAAGACACAGGGGATTGCTGGAAATGAAAGTGAATGAGAAGATTTTAGTGAGAAACATTAAAAAATGTTTTTTTCTTATATTTCTTAGAAAACATTTTCTTTTTTGTAATAGAAATAGAAAAACAAGATAAAATCTGCGTGCCAACACCAAGTTCAATCACAGACCTGGTGTGAACAGACCAACAGGTAATGTAGTAACAAAAAACGGGTTCAAATATTCAACATTTTCTCGCAACAGTGAAAACGCACTTTCGTACACGAAGCTCAAAAGTCGTACTTTACTTCTCAAAACTCAAAAATTTATCCCGTTCCAGTAAGTAAAAGCAACGGCTTTTAGTCACCAAGTGATTTTTATCATTTGCCCCACCAGAGAAAAGTAAAATAGCAAAGCTTCTGATACTCATAGTAGCTTTTTTTCTGCTAACAATTTTTGGCAATTTTTCTTCGGCACATCACGCACAAAACACGAACTCTTTTTCGATATATTTCTATTCAACAAGCATGTTGAAAAATATTTTTGGTAATAGAACCACGCCAACAAATGATTGGCTAAAGAGATATCTTCACCTCATCAATGTTAAATTGACAATCTCAACTCTTGAGACAGAAGAAATTTTCATTTTAATCTTTCATCAAGCAATGCGATAATCGCCATTAAAATGCAAGGGTTTATTTGAAGTAAAGAAGAAAAAGAAAACTTCAATGAGGAGAAAGTGTCGATTGTAAGAGCTTTTTGGGCGGGGGTTATAACTATGGTTTACTGATATATGGTTTGCTTTGTGGATATCTGCTCGAAATGAAAAATCGGATAGCCAAGTTCGAATTACGCAAATACCATTGGAAAAGTTATTAATCCATCTCTTCTTCCATCAGTTACGAGTTAAATAGCACAGATTAGGTTCTATAGCCTCGGTTGGGAACCAGTCTATCGTAGAAAGTAATGGCAACCTGCTGCGGGAAAATCTTTTGCCTAGTCAGTCATACCTCGAAAGAGAAAAGATCGCCCAAGCGGGTCCCACATATGGCGCTTAACTGACTGACTGAATTAACCTGTAGCTAAAGGGAAGACGTGGATTCTAGCTTTCCCAAAAGTATGTGCCTAAGTGAATATAACGGATCTGACTGAAATTAGAACTCTGCTCTCCCATTTTGAATTCTGAACTGTTATCCATTACACCACACACACATCCAATTTTGTAGAACCTGGTATTTCCAGCAGTTACTCATCCTGACTTAACTTTAGTGATCGTACGAGCCAGCCTGTTTCAACGTGTTAATACTTGAGTATTAATGTTTGACTTAATAACAGAATACTAAATCCTACATTTTTCGTTTGTTAGAATTTTATTTTAATTAACAACTTACCTATGCAGTTAAAAATGACAATAATCCTTACTCTTGTTGGGTCAATTATTTCCTTTCCACAATTCGCATACACTGCGCTAAATGACATGTTCTTTTAATCGTCAACCAGTATGTATATACCGAGAAAAGCTTGCAGACAGAAGCCGTGAAGAAAAAAAAAAGAAGGAATTCCTGACGTGGTGGTAAACACAGCATCTTGCAATATTGCATGCCGGATTTTTTATTACAGACAGATTTTGTAACATCCAATATCTTTCTTTTTTATGGTCGGTAAAACTGTTATTAGAATGTGCGTTTTGGTGTTGTGAATATAAGCTCGGAACGAGAAATCGGGGAGCCGAGATCGAATTCCAGTTAAATTCCTTGCATTCACTTACGCGCAAATACCCTTAGGAAAAATATTAAACCGTCTATTACCTCCAGTTATGAGTTAAATAACAGGACAAATTGGGTTTTATAGCCTTGGCTGGCAACCAGTCTACCGTAGAAAGTAATGTCAACCTAATGCGGTATAACCTTCTGCCCAGTCAGTCATGTCTCTTTCGAAACATGATAGCGTGTATCACGTATATCACTTATCTGACTGAATATTGTTATATACTTTGTTAGCATGCTTTCTTTCTAGAAAATAAAAATTAATCATTTACGTTCTTTCTTTTTTATTTTTTTAATTATATTTTTAATTTTTTAATTATAAATGTCTGGGTACATTTATGTACAGACTGTAAATACTACTCATGGTCGTCCACATGTGTTATTATAGACCAGCAAAAGAGTTCAGTATATCATATCGTAAAAGTTTTGAAGTTCGTCTTCATTTTCTTAATTTTAAGTTAAAAAAGAAATGCCCCATACCAGAGGCACGACAGAATAACGGCTACCTGCTCGGATTCAAGAATCTGAGAGTCGAGTTCATTAGATTAAGTTATGTGGTAATAACGTTGGAAAAGATATGAATCCAGCTATGGGAAAATAGCAGGACAGGCTGGATTGGTTGGTGACTAATCTTGGAGAAGGACAGCTCTTTATTAAAATCAACTTGGAGTGTATTTGGGGTTCATCAAGCGATCTTGCCCTATAAAGCTCACTATTACCGTGGTGGCAGTACGTTTTTACCTTACCACTTAAATAGGCTACGGGAATCGTAAAAATAATTCTCTTGTTGTTTACATTGCATCATATTGGCAGCTTTCTCCTTAACTTCGCTGATCAGAATAGAAACAGTGCTTTTGTCACAATGCTGTAAATATGTGAAACCCAATAAGGCTTGATGTCACGAAACAATGGCTTATTAGAGATATTAGCTAACCACACAACGATTCAATGAAAATGTTAATTACTAAATATTAATGGATCCTGCATACCCTTTCGTGTAACGTGTTTCTTCAGGAAATGATCTATTATGTCTCTCCAAAAGCTTCCTTTTCTTCGTAGCATTAAGCAATATTTGTCTCCTTACTATCCTCCTTATTGTTTGGTTGATTTTATGTGTCAACTCTTATTGGATTATTTACTGCCAATTTTTGTACGGGACACCCAGTCAGGATTGAACTCACTACTAGGTAGCAATGGTTAACAAGAAGAGAATATCTTGCCGCCTCGCAAGTGTGATAAGTTTTGGAACGGTGATTTTAGGACCCGTCAACCTTTATTGGGTTTTTAAAAATCGCATTTTGTATGGGAAATTGAACTCCGACTCAGTAGTAATGACCAACGCGATTTATTATTTATGTTTGTTGAAAAATATCTTTGGTAATACAGCCACCTCAGCATTTGATTGGTTTCGCAATTTCTCGTGCTGTAGCCTATCACGGCTTTCCACAATTTCCTGTTTCTAGCACTTAATAAATGTTCTTTTGATTATTTCTCCTAAATCCTGTTTAGCCATCGATTTACTTCTGCTCAAATATGCTACACGCTGGTTTCGTCTGTCTTCTTAAACATAAACTGTCCAATGAGTATCAGATTTGCCAACCCTTCTTTCCTTATGTACCTCAGAAATTCAAACTGTCTCTTTCTGATGCTAAGTATAAGTTTCCATCTCAGTTATGTGTGGAACAGAATGTTTTGGCTCTGGTTGAATAAATTGTTTCATCACTTCCTGTGAGTCCTTAGAGAGGTTCCGGTTTGTTAAGATAAGACTCCGCTTAAGTTTAATTGTCTCCGTGTGCGTGCCAACACGTGAATTGCAAAACTGAAAGTTCAACTGATTAAACAGTATGCAGTCGCAATTAATTACTAAATGTCATGATTTCTACTGGAAATTCTTGCAATTAACTTATCGTTAATTCTGGCTGACTGCGAATATAGCAACGGAAATCAGTGATTATTCTTTTTGCTAAATCCTGGCCTAACCCTAAACACGAGAGAGACAGAGAGAGACAGAGAGACAGACAGAGAGAAAGACAGAGAGAGTGAGTGAAATGTCACTCAGCAAATATGCTGCGTTATGCATCAACAGCCTTTCCAATCATGCATTATGATTAACTCCTGTGCAGCTGCTTGAAAAGCTCAGTATTAATTCAACATTGTGATTCAGAAGAAAATGTAAAAGACGAAAGTGTCAGTACTCACCCGCTCTGAACATTTATCAGTTAACCAGTCTTTTACAACAAGCAAAAGCTATGAAACATAAGAATGGCTGGAAAAAGAAATAGATATTTATATTCAATATTTGGCAGAAAATGATATTCGCTAACAGAACGACTATATTAAGAGGGTTCAATGCAAATTTAATAAAATGAAAATGCAGGGCAAGATTAACAATGTCCCAGACACTGACCTTCTTGCAACAACTGTTTCTGCCAAGATGACTTTATCAGGCAGCAAGTTTGACCAATATATATATATATATATATATATATATATATATATATATATAATTATTATTATTATTATACATTTATGTTATAAATGTTAAATAAATATTATTCGCAGTACTTTGTTTTGAGCAGTTTTTAAGAATAGTGTTTTTGGGATACAGAATTTTATTCCATCCATAATTCCCTTCCGTATATTTGCTTCCCCGACAGCTACAATCTCCAGGAGTTTAAAAGTTGGGTCAATAGACACCTCCTAACACACTAACTCTCACCCATTCTCTCAAACACTTTTCCCATCCACGCAACCCTCATCCTCGGTATCTTTACCCGTCTATCACCCTCCTTCTGACATTTCCTATCACTTTCCCCTATGTAACCCCCAACCACTCTTTCTCATCACGTTCCCCTATGTAACCCCCTAACTACTCTTTCTCATCACTTTCCCCTATGTAATCCCCTAACCACTCTTTCTCATCACTTTCCCCTATGTAACCCCCTAACTACTCTTTCTCATCACTTTCCCCTATGTAATCCCCTAACCACTCTTTCTCATCACTTTCCCCTATGTAACCCCCTGCGCAACAGTGGCAGTGAAATGCCTTGCTTCGGGTGAAATGATTAAAAAAACCCAAACAAAACTTACTGTATACTTGTGTGTGTGCATATATATATATATATATATATATATATATATATATATATATATACAAAGAATCTCAAGCTAGCCAAAACCTACCGCGGTTTCACACTACGGCTCGTCAATTCTTTGTGTGTCTTTGCTCTACTTTTGCATTTCGTTTGTACTTTGTATCGAGCACTTTTTCTTTCTTTTTTTTTTGTGGTTGGTTCCGTTTGGGTTTTTTTTTCTTTACTGCGGAGTATCGTATGCCTTGTCCTTATTCCACGGATTTCTTTTTTTTCTCCCCTCTTATCCAACGCCTTAGTGCACCGGATTGTAACGGAATTAGGTTCTGTTTGTTAATGGTTTTTCTTAAGGTTTATCTTAGTATAAATTTAAAACTTAAATACTTGCAGAGTCTATTTAGTTATTATTTTGAATATATATATATATATATATATGTGTGTGTGTGTGTGTGTGTGTGTGTGTGTGCGTGTGTGTGTCATCCACATACAAGTCTGTTTCGCTGTATCACAGCTCATCAGTGTGGCTAGACATCCACTTTCTTCTGGCCGGAATCGAAACTCGACCGATTTGGTGTCAGTTGGAGTCGCTAACCCGTAAGGCATCAGAGAAGGTAAATTTTAGCGTGTTATGTATAGGCGGTGTATACACACGCTAGTCACCGAAATAACTCAATTCATTGCGGAAGATTAATACATAAGTCACGGAAGTAGTAACTGTTATTTTTTTAATTTCCTCTCTGGAGAGCTTAATCGTAATAAGAGTATATATATATATATATATATATTTGGAAAGGGGTCTTTCTTTTAGACTTCTTTCGTTTTATAGGGTATACAAGAAAAAATTTAATTTTTTATTTTGTTTATTCAGCATTCTTAAGTTTTTTACGTTTTGTAGGTGTAAGCTTGTAGTGAAAATTTTCATTGTCACAAGCCCTTTCGACCATTTCCTTAGCCATTTTGAAAAGGGTTTTCTTTTTCGTGTTGATTTTTTCTCAAGTTTTGACAGTTTAAGCGTTGTTTTATTTTGTGTTTTTAATAGTCGCGTTTATTCTGCTTGGTTTCGGTGAGAAAATGAAATAAAAAATTCATTTGTACTCCCTTATTACTTTAAGTAACGGCCATTATGCATACTTATGATTGTTAAAGTCATGCTAAAATATTTAACGATTTGATAGGGGAATCTATTACAGATACGACATTTAGAAATCGCAATAACTTTATTCGATCTTTAAATAACTCCTACCTAATTTTGAAAATTTTCGATTGTTTAAAAATTCTAATCGAGTGTTCCTAAAAATCCCTTTTCGTACGTTTGAAAAAAGAAAAAATGAGTTATTATAAATCGCTTGAAGATACCGAAAGATTGAAACCTAGGTTATGAAAATAACTCATTTCTAAATTCAAAAATATTCGGAAGTTCTGCAATATAAATATATTGAAAGCTTTTTCATACAACTGCGTACTAGTCTAATTATGACCAAAAGCTCACTAATTATATATGCGTTTATATACACATTGTTTTGAGGCAGCAGATAGTTATCTAAGCATATATAGTTAAATATAACAGATAAAGAATGTCTTATGTTTAATCATGAACCATTCAAAACATCGTATTATGGCTTCAATTTCAGGTAAAAATAAAAACAAAAATTTTCCAACATTTGGATACGCTGGTTTTAGCTTTCGGTTCACATGAGCCGTCTTCAGAGACGTTACAGGGACATTAACATAAAGATATCCATCATCAAAGATGATATTATCTTGTGTTGACATAAAACATTGCAATGCGACGATAAGTCACCGAATAGCAGACGCAGGTCGTAAAGTAGAAATGCGGTTCTATGACGCCATACCACTTGTGAGACCGAAACAGAACCATATGTCTAAATGTAATGTGTTCTGACTAGATTGAAATGTTATTTTATTGAGTGTGGTTTGCGTTGATTTAATGTAGATGGCCTCTAATAGCTGGAGGTTCTTTTTACTGTGGGTATGTGTTAGTATTGTGTTATCGACTAAAATCTGTCTAATATTACATACATGACTATGTTTTTCTAAAAAAAGTTAATTAAACTCTGATCAGAAAGGTGACAAGTAAGTCAACGGGAGAGCATGGTTGTAGTAAAACCAATATATGTGGTTGGTTTATTATTAGTATCAGAGATACAATCTCTGATTGGGCATGTAAATTGATACACTACATTGATTTTCTATAGAGGATTAAGTTGTGTGGTTGTAAGCTTATTAATGACAGGAGGTATATTGTTTTAAATGTTGTAATATATGATGAGCTTAATTTGTTTATTATTATTAATTGGTTTAACAATTCTACCTATTATGTTTTTGAGAATTATTTCTTCATGTTTGTAATTATAATGCATTTGGTTGCAATATGGTTATTATGACATACGCTATTATTATTATTAGTGTTAATATTATTAATATTGTTAGAGGTATTTTTTTTTAATTGTATCACCCCAAGCAAGGCGGTAACGCCACTGATGTGCAGGGAGCTACGTAATAGTGAAAAGATCGGAAAAGAGAAACCCGGAAACCACATCCTAAAAAGGGAACAAGGGATGAGCCTCTTAACCTGTTCAATAGACATGGGTGGAGTGTGAACCGGGCGATAGATAGATCTATTTACTCCAATTGAAAAAAAAAACAAGAAAACAAAGTGAGAAGATTGGGAAAGAGAAAGCCGGAAACCACATCCTAAACAGGGAACAAGGGATAAGCCTCTTAACCTGTTCAATAGACATGGGTGGAGTGTGAACCGGGCGATAGATAGATCTATCTACTCCAATTGAAAAAAACAAAACAAAACAAGAAAACAAAGTGAGAAGATTGGAAAAGAGAAAGCCGGAAACCACGTCCTAAACAGGGAACAAGGGATGAGCCTCTTAACCTGTTCAATAGTCATGGGTGGAGCGTGAACCGGGCGATAGATAGATCTATCTACTCCAATTGGAAAAAAAAAAAACAAGAAAAAGTGAGAAGATTGGAAAAGAGAAAGCCGGAAACCACGTCCTAAACAGGGAACAGGGGATGAGCCTGTTAACCTGTTCAATAGACATGGGTGGAGTGTGAAGCGGGCTATATATAGATCTATCTACTCCAATTGAAAAAAACAAAAAACAAAACAAGAAAACAAAGTGAGAAGATTGGAAAAGAGAAAGCCGGAAACCACGTCCTAAACGGGGAACAGGGGATGAGCCTGTTAACCTGTTCAATAGACATGGGTGGAGTGCGAACCGGGCGATAGATAGATCTATCTACTCCAATTGAAAAAAAACAAAAAACAAAACAAGAAAACAAAGTGAGAAGATTGGAAAAGAGAAAGCCGGAAACCACGTCCTAAACGGGGAACAGGGGATGAGCCTGTTAACCTGTTCAGTAGACAGGGGTGGAGTGTGAACCGGGCGATAGATAGATCTATCTACTCCAATTGAAAAAAAAACATGGCGGTGGATTACTAAGTTTTAACTTAGTAAAAGTTCAGTCAAGAGATATCTGCTAAAATCAAGAATTAAATTAAAGAAAACCAATTAAACATGAAAAGTTTAAAATTTAAAATTAGACAGAAAAAAAAAGCCTTACTTTAAGAATATTTCAAACAAAACAGAACTCCAACACAACACGAGTGTCTGAATTTTGGTCACACCAAGATGGCCAATGGGAGTCAAATTACGGATGGCAGAGGGGAAGAAAGTAGACAGACTAATATATGGCTGATGAAAGAGAAAGAAAGAAAGAAAGAAAGAAAGAAAAGTTCAGTCAAGAAATATCTGCTAAAATCAAGAATTAAATTAAAGAAAACCAATTAAACATGAAAAGTTTAAAATTTAAAATTAGGCAGAAAAAAGGGTTTATTGAGATAGATTTTAATTTATATATATATATACACGTACAACACACACACACACACACACACACACATATACACACACACACACACACATATGGCCTTTATATTATGAGCGGCAATGTGCCGTCAAAAATAACAGCAAATATTTATATTTGTATGACGGCAACATATATATTTATGTTTCTATTATGGAGTATCTTATATTAAAACATGAGAAAAAAATAATCCGAACACCCTGAACGTGACAGGATGGAAATATAAAAGGTTTAATGGAAGCGTTAAATTTCGCTAAACGGTACATAGAGCAAATGGATGACGGAGCGGGGCTTAGAAGAGATGCCAAGAGAAAAAAATATTGAGAGCGACAAGACATATCTAAGTGGAAGTCCATGATCGCCTACGTCCGGGGATTAAAATAAGAGAAACTACAAGGGATACTGAAGAAAGGATGAGAGATGAATGGGATTTAAGAAGGCAGAAGATGGCAATTGATGTTGAATTTAAACTTTTGGTGATTATATCTTTCAGAGAAGTAACTATACAGGAGGGAGTTCCACAGAGGTGAAATACAAGAAAAGAAACTGATAGAGTGGAAATGGCAGCTACATTTTACTATATCCGAGTATGCCTATCGGAACAGGTGGCTAAGCGAATCCTCGTTGCAGTCACCTGTTCAGGCACATTTGTTTTTGTTCAACATTCACAGAGCTTATCTATGATTAATACTGCAACTATGCCGAGCGGACATTATTTCTCGAATACAGCGTATCACCTGCTGTAATCACCAGTTTAGAAAAGGTTAGTATTGTTTGCCTACATATATATATATATATATATATATATATATATATGAACATTTTTCCTTGACAGGCAAGTTATTTAATTTTTTATTTAGTTTGTCCAGCATACTTAATTTTTTCTGTTTAGTGGGAGTAAAAAGTTTCAAATTGTCCTTTGTCTCAAGCGTCTTTGGCCACTTCACTAGCCAGTCTCAAGATGTTTAATTTTGGGTGTTAATTTCTTTTCATGTTTGACTGTATTTTTGTATTTCTTGAATGCTAGTACAACCGTTTATTTCGAGTTTGTCTTAATTCATTTTCGCTCTATTTTCAGTTGATGTAAACTTTATAATAAATTAAATTGTTATTTCTATAGTATTATCCTCTAAAATAAAAGCGAATCTAACAGTAAAGCGAACTCATGAGCCAGCAGACAATGTCTATAAAATAAAACAAATATTTAAATCTAAGACAATTACACAGAGGCTCTTGAAGATTGCAGAAAAAATGGCATGAGAAAAAAAAATTAGTCAATATGAAATTCAGCAGTAAAAGTTGTACCTTGTCGCTCCAGACTAGTTGCTTTTACTTATCCAGATGTTTGAATTGTATCAGCCTTCTCCACTTTACTCTCCAATAATCCCGCCAGCCACTCTCTTAAATAAAAAATTATCTGTTAATCATAATTCTGAACACCACTCTGATTCAGAAAGTACAAGCGCTGCGCAAGAGATGGCGCCACTGCAACTACTCGGCCTCATCATGTAAACAAAACTCAATTATTGTTGCCTGTTCAAAGTTACACGGTCTTATTTGTAGTTACATGTGGTTTAAAAAAAAAACAGTTGTATTGCACACATCTAAGCCTGGAATTTGTATTTTAAAGCGAGTTGGTGGGTCAATATTGTTTGAGAAAGAAATATTTTGGTTAAAATATCCGACATTCTTTTGACGCCTTGTTATATCTTTACTACATCGGTCGTTGGAACATTTCGAAGTCTATATCTGCTAACTTGTTTTTTGTTTGTTTAGGGAGATATCAACCCCATATGGATCATTTAATGCCGTAATTTTCTTATGATCATTAATTTCTTTTACAAAAAATGTATTACTGGTAATACTTTGTTATTTTTGTTTATTGTTGGTAATGATTTTATTATAAAAATGTGTGTGTAATATTTTTACTATTAAATGTATTTTTTCACGTTCATAGAGTTTGACCATAGTTTTTTGGTGGGAAGAGGTTAACTGTTTGCCTGTTGTTGGGACCCTAATAGGTGCTACTACCTCTGGTCAGGATGGATCTGGGAGCAATAACAATAAAGAGTTAGTTTCACACTCCTCAAAACATCTCGATCATAGGCCTTGCTTGTAGATTATCGTCATACTCAGGACGTACTTTATTTTCTATCTGAAAAGTAAGCAAAGTTTAAAGCAATTGACGGAATTTTAATCGGACAATTTTTTATTATATATAGCAATTTTTGCATATAGTGACTGAAGTGTTTGACTAGACATTACTGTTTTAACATCGAAACTAATATCTAAGAGCCTAAATTTCGAAAGTTTTATTTTTAAAAATATACATCTCTGAAAGAGTTGAAACTCTTTTTTGCTTTTTAATCTGAGTAACGGGAGATGTGAATTTATTAAGTAGGTTTTTGTTAAAGTGGTTTCGCGTAGCTTAATGGTAAAATACGCTGAGCTTCAGGGTGGTTTCTCAGGTTAAGCATTTTTGCAACTGCAACATACAATGTTTGCTTCTTTCCTCTCTCTCTCTCTCTCTCTCTAAATTACTACCAGAGAAAAACAAAATGGGCTACTGGGTGTGAAAGTATTATAAAACAGAAACGTTGATAACGATCGAGAACAACATAAATGTAACCAGAGAGATA
This sequence comes from Ascarosepion bandense, assembly GCA_037127315.1. Classification (NCBI taxonomy): domain Eukaryota; kingdom Metazoa; phylum Mollusca; class Cephalopoda; order Sepiida; family Sepiidae; genus Ascarosepion; species Ascarosepion bandense. The sequence goes on along the minus strand of JBBBDQ010001273.1, from coordinate 3,918,872 downwards.
GTAGATAACGATTGACATTTAATTTACAATTTTGAAGATTAAACTTGACTGGAAAGCAGGAAACAGAAAAAGTTCTACTAGTAAGAAGCTCGAGAGGACGAACTGTTAGCATTGAACTTATGGTTACTTTCAACCAATTCAACTGTAAATGTATGTAACGTCGTTGCTAATCTAATAATGCACTTAATTTCATAAAGTCTAGATACCCTAGGATAGAGCTTATTTGAACAATTACCATGAATGTATTTATAGAAACGGCACAGGAAACTATATTACAGCGGTGGGAAAGTGACTGAAGCCGAGATGCCAGGTCAGGACCAATAAAATTGCAGATTCGTCTACTATTTAACTATAAAGCAGGTGTACTGGACTATGGCAGCAATTATTTACATTTGCAGGATTTATTAACGCTATATATATATATATATATATATATATATATATATATATAGTGTTAATAAATCCTGCAAATGTAAATAATCCCATATATATATATATATATATATATAGCTTTTCAACTGTGTGATGCTTTATTGACAAGACGTATTTCGTTTACACCTCGAATCCACGTCTTAGTCTTCAGAGAACCCTTTATTGCTTTGCATATCAATACTTACGGCATTGACTCCTGTTCAAAGAAACCGCTTTCGATCATAATGTCTTCACTATAACCTATCCTATAAATATATGAGAGTGAAAGAAATTGTGAGAATTTTAATGAAGAGGAATCACAATAAAAGAACAGATTTATGGCGGACAGATGATAGCGATTGAAATTGCAATTAAACTGTTGACAATTTTAGGTAACAGGGAAGCACGAAATTGAAAGAGTTTCACAGGTGAGAAGCGTGAGAAAGGCAATCATCAGAATAGAATATTGGTTAAAACTAATTTAGCAGTAAAAGAACGAAACTTAGTCGACAATTGAGTAGTATTTTGAATTTCATGCAACCGAAGTACAAAGATGGAGAGCTCATTAAAACAACTGCCCTAAACATAATTATTGTTTTCTTTATTTGATTATCCCACATTTCCTGCCAGGGGACTTATAAAACTACTAGGCGGTGTTGTATTAAAGCAGGAAAGAAACTGATATATTCTAACTCTTTCTCACTTACTCCCTTCTTTCTCACTTGCTCTCTTCTTTCTCACTTTCTCTCTTCTTTTTCTTCGTTCTTCTTTCTCATCGTTCTCTTTCTTGTTCTCGTACTTTGTCGTTACTCCCTAGTGAACCACATTAATATCATTACATTGTCTCTTAATTAAAGAAACCATATGCGACCATAATATCTCCTCTATTAATATATACATCCTTCCGACACAAGAAAATATCCCTTTTCCCCATACTGATCAATGTGATAACAAACTAATTGCCAAAAGCACATCACTAAATCTAAATTAATGCTGGGTTTATACCTCAGGTAATCCTACTGGCAATGAGCATGTAGCCGAGTGGTTGGAATGTGAACGTTTTCCTACCATGATTTGAGTTCAAATCTCATTATGGTCAAATTTGTCAATTAGATGCTGAATTGATAATCTAGGACTGCGAAAGTGATCCCAGTATGCAGCACAATTTGGAAGAGCCTGTAAACCACACCACAGGTTAACCCAATGGTTATGATGGCATGAAGTCACAATTCATTGTAGGTGAGGCTTTGAGCATACGGGCCTTTCTCAATTACTGATCATACTAAATCATGGGCTCTCCTCTAGAAACTCTGTTCAGTATAGTTGCTGTATGAAGCACAGGTTATCTCTTTGGATTTTGGTGTGAAGCCTGAAGACTTTGTACAGAATCATGTCACTTTCTGTCATATGATGGTATGAAGTTACAAATCATCGTGACTGGGGGTTGAGATATATTCAGCATAGTTGCTGTAGAGAGTACAGGTTGTCTCTGTAGATTTTGGTGTTAGGCCTGAAAATTTTGTGCAGAATCATGTTACTTTCTATCATATTATCGACAGAAAATAAAATAAATACTCCTATGAGTTTACTCCAATTTATTTGTCAGACATTCAAATGCCCACCGAGTTATCATTAAATTATGTTGTTCGACAACTATAATCGTCAGGGATGGGGATTCTGAGAGAAGAAGAAACAGAAAACCACCTTCAGTCTGATCTGTTGGCTGTGGATCTCTGTAGTTCTGACATTGTCATGTCTGTCCTCTGTTGGATGTTGTCTGATCAGGTTTGGCGTTGCCCTGCTCGCCAGCTTCCGCCTTCAACAGTTCTTTTCATGATGGTATTGCAGAGACTTGTATGCTGTGTGACGTGGCCAAACTATGCCATCTTAATAGTGGTGAGGAAACATTCATCTCGAGCCACGAAACTTAACATTTCTCCATACATAACCGTCGCTTTTGAGTTCCTAGTAAGAGATGTGGAGGAACTATCTCAGGCATTTGCTCTCGAACGCCTTGATATTTTTTTGTGTTCAAGTCTCACAGATGTAGAGGAGGATGGACACGACCAGCGATTTAAAGTTTGAACTTGGTCCTAAAGTTCACTTCCATATCTTCTCTATTCTGGCAATCGCTGCTGTGGCGCTTCTGGTGCCATTTTTTTACAGGGTTTCTCTTCGTCGTCCTGGATGACGCTTTCATTGGTGTTGCTATTCACAATTACTTTGGATTTCTCAGAGTTAAATTTCATATCTATATCCGTGGATTTTCCATTTATTTGAGAAAGACTGATCTTCACCATTTTCGGGGATAACAGGCTGGGAATTTTGTCCGCTATGTGCTCACCTTTCCCTTTGGGCTTTTCTCCTTGGATTGGTTATGAGATATATGGATAGGAAGACGGCAAACTGACTTAGAAAGTGGTTATCATCTCTATTCAACTGCTTTTTCATATCAGTGATTGAATGTAGACTTTATAGAAGACACCACTTCTCAGCACCTATAGACTGGTGTTGCACAATTACAAAGAACTTTAGCAAAAACTATATCATTTGACAATTTTCCAAACGTTAGCTTGGGTAACACACACAAATAGGGTAAGTAATAATATAATCGAGACGTTAATATTCCATTTTGAATAAAGCAAAAGGTCAAGAAGGAAACTCTCATCAATACCAGAAAGAGCGATAGAATATTTAAAAGTCCATTTTCAACAGAGAGAAACGCTATTCGTTTAATGAATGCCAATTATATTTATCTTCCTATTATCTTATAGCAAAGGTTGTGTCAGACATTTTTAGCTGGTAGTAAGTACAGTTATATGAATTGGATGAAGCAAAAAAATAATAATTTAAAATGACTGTCCCACCGCAACAGGACCGTGAACATCTTTACTGAGACGGTGTATTTCCTTCTTACTGACTTCTTATGTGTCGTATATTGTGTACAAGGTGACTTTGAGATAAAACGAGGTAGCAAAAATATAGCAAATTTTCATTAATTTATCCAAAACCTGCAGTATAAGACAACTGTCTATTGATTATATAAAAACGACGTTGCTGTACGCTTAGAAATTTAAAGTAACAAAACCAATTATAATGTTTTCCTAAATTCGCCCCTAAAAAGGAAACCATTCTTTGGTTTATGTTTCATCACGTGATTTCTTGCGAATACTGTTTCTTCTATTTCTTTCTGTTCTCTTAAATCTAAAAAGTTAAAAAGGATTTTTATTTTAAAAATGTAGGTTATAATTCTACATTGTTATTATTTAGCACTAAAATGATAAAGAATGCTTAATGAGAAAAATTAATACTTCCATAATTAACCCTGTGAACGCAATCATAACTTGTTTACATTTTCTCGGCTAAGCTTGCATGGATACAAGTTGATTTAATTGATAATCAATTATTCTTTAAATAGGCAATTTATTATGAAGTTATGCCAGTAATGTATCAGGTAGAAATGGTTTTATTTTATTATCAGTTTCTTTGGTAATGTGATTTTTTTCCTGTTTGTTCTCAGTTATCCGGCGGAGATTAGACTAGCAACAAAAACCACTCAGAAGTGAAAGTTTCTTTTTAGAATTGTAACATAAGACGACATTCATTTTTAAGAGTCATTTTGGGATTTAAACGTCATCTTACACGCGATAAATGTTACTCCAAACGTCTGATTCGGCCCTCTTTTCTCTTACAAAAAAAGATGCAGGTTCAAACCCTAACAGAAAACACTTTTTTTCAGTGCAGGTATAGTATGTGGCCTACCTTAAAAACTGTATGATAAGGAAGTACTGTAACAGTCTGGTAAGGCTTAGGGAAAATAATTAGTTTCAATAAATAGTCGAATACTTATATCTATAAATATATGCTTACTGAGGTGTGATACATTCAAACCGGGTATACCACATCAGTCAGTTAAATGTCATATGTGATACACGCTTGGGTGATCATGTCTCGAAAGATAAATGACTGACTGGGCAGAAGATGTTCCCGCAGTAGGCTGCCGTTTCTGTGGTAATTTGGTTGCCAACCATCGGTATAGAATCCAATCTTCCCTGTTATTTAACCCATAGTTAGAGAGAAGAGACAGAATATTACCTTTCCCAAAGAGTATGTATTTGTGTGTAAATGAATGCAGTGAATTCAACTGGAATTTGAAACCGGCTCTCTGATTTCCGAGCCGATATCCACTGCACCATAACGTCCATCAGCATATACTATACAAGAATCAAAGAGGTAGGTCACATACTATACCGGCACTCATTTTTCTTAGTTTACCGTCCTACGTATTCGAGGGACAGAGTTCACACTGTTTAAAAAATAAATAATCTATTCAAATACGTGTATCCACAATAATAACTTCTCAAGTAATAAGAAATAATGTTAGATAAGTAAAAATCCCTTAATTTTTAAGGAAAGGTTTAATTCTCTTGCGACTATCTTTAGCCAATCATAAGTGCCTGTCTGTCTGTCTGTCTGTATTTTTATTTGTAGCCTGAAGCACAAATATGATTCCAGATGAAGTATTTCACGGTCTGACCGAAAAGTTATTTAGGATTTTGACATGTTTTGACTTCCAGGAGTTTTCTCAATTGGATGCGAATAAAGTAAACGTGTTTTTTTTTAACCACTGTTTTCTTGTTACAACCAGAGTTTTGTTTTTCTAGGCTTGTCATTTGCTTTTTCTTTTACGAACCTTTTCTTCTGTTCATCTCTAAACAAAACGTCGACTTTAACAAACGTCAACATACTTCATTGACATTCTTCGTGCTGTTGTCCTCATCTTTATTTGCCATGTTTACGGGATTTCAGCCGTTGTACGCTGTACTATGCTCTTTCTGGCAGCCATCTCCTTTTAACTTAACTTTTTAAGCTTAACTGCTGTAGCCTGGTATTGAACTCACAACTCTTTGAGTCAATTCACTGGAACTAACCAACGCTTATATTTCCTTTATAGCCCAGTAGATATATATCAATAATATAAATACTACCTTATTTCAGAAGTATTGAAAAAACGTCAACATTTTTATTTTTACGCTTTCTTCAGTTTTCTTTTTAATCTTTGTATTTATTTTAACGTTTAACGCCATTTTCGCTGTCTATATATTTTAATCGCTTCTTTTTCTTTTTAAACATTTCACTCCAAGTAAGGCAATGCAGCAACTAAGACGCAGTAGAATTCTGACTGAGTGAATATGAGAAAAAGAAAACATTATTAAAGCGAATAATAAAAGAGCAGAAATTAATAAAACAAAAGATTACGATTGGTATTGCATGTAAATTTCGAAAGAAGCTGGAAGAGTGTTCTAAAGACGAGAAGTACGAGAGAAGGTTCTGTTAGCATAGCACCTAGGGCTATATCTGACTATTTCAACTGTAAAATGATGAGACCTAGATACCAATCTTGTTTTTACTCTTAAATTCCAAAAAGGAAAGTTAATCAGGACAACAATTAGAAGAATATATATATAAAGACGCAAGGAAGCTACGTTACGGTGGTGGGAGAGTGCCTGAAACTGAGATGCCAGATTAGAACTAGCAGCATTGCAGATTATTCTTTGCATTTTATCAAGTTTCTCTATATAGATAGTAGAAGCATCAGAGCAAATATAACAGCAATATTCATTTCGTAGACGAATGTTAGACATATAAATATGTAAAGCGAATTCTGGCGGGCAAAATTGTCTACGACACAGGGAACCAACTTTCCTAGCAACAGACGTGTCGTCTTTTAATCCGCAAACGGTCTAGCAAGACACTAGCTGCTTCGTGGTTTTCTTCAAATCTGTTATTTAACAAATTCTGTTGATTCTTAATTAATCATATTAGTCAACAGACATAAAATTTGATAGACATCTGCTTTGATTTTTGTTATTGACATTGTTCGGACTTTATTATCACATTCCTAATGTTTCAGCCGTTGCACACTTCGACCTTTTTCAGGTGACTGGAATTTTGAACCTAACTCTTTGTTTCGATCACTGAGATAAATTGTTCTCGTTCAATGAGACATGCTACTTCTGGATGTCTTATTTATCTCTATTTAAATCAAATCTCTAAGTTTTTTTCACTGTCGTCAGATATTGAACTCGTAACTTTTTGGTCATTGGATCCAACCAACGCTTTTATCAACTAGACTATGTGTCCATGAGGACACATGATCCAGAAGGTCTGAGTGTTCAACGACCTAAAAGTCGTGAATATGACAATAAAGATGAAGAAAGCAGTCAAAACAACAATGTAAATCCCTCGTCTCAGAAATATAAACGAATATTGCTTTGATTTAATCTTTAGGCTTCTGCAATCATATTCTTGGCTAATTTTGCTGAAAGCACTGAACACTGTTCATTTGTATGGGGCAGTCTGTCTATTTCTGAGATGGGGTATTGTAATTATTTACACTATTTACATTGTTCGGTCTGTTGTTCTCATTTTTATTGTCTTATTCACGATGTTTCGGCCGTTGTACACTCTGGCCTTCTTCAGATGATATACTTTGGAATTTCAAACCAAACCCTTTCGTCCGCTGGAGTAGATTGTTCTCATTCCACTTGTCATGCCTTTTCTTGATATTTCAGTTTCGATTATTTTCCTTTAGTAACACAACTCTCCATGTTCACCTCTACTATGGACATATATGGAACACACAAATCTTTTTGTCCTTGGATATGACAATAAAGATAAGGACAACAGTATGAACAATGTAGATAGTGCAAATAAACTTACGTTAATTTGACAGAAGATAACATCGGGGGAGAGTAAACGACAGGTCCCAAATCCTTGGAAATTTGTGGTCTGTCATTCCTATTGGATGAGAATTCCAAAAAATCCAACGGAAATGAAGGTGGCGTCAGTTCATACCGTAGAATTCACCTGACAATGGACAGAACATATAGAATTCGTGATTTTCTAAACGAGCCTCTCTTGCAATGATTTTTGCACAAGTTCTTTCTGTGTTGTTTTTTTATTAATTAATTGAATTCGTTATTACAAACAACTGAACTAACTTCTAAGCTCACAAGAACAGCAATTCGACCACAATGGGTGCTTTTGTTGGAAGATTGGAAAGGAACGATTTCTTTATGCCAGACCTTTTCATATAGGCGATATTCCCTCCACATCTCCCTACACCTACTGGCTCTTAACACGCTTTTTCCTGTTACCTCACCCAAACCCAGCTCCGCCAACCACTTGTTCAAGCCCGTCAAGTGTGTTACGCGCTGCTTTCTCCTGTCTCTTTTTCTCTCTATCTTACCTGTAAGTATCAGATTCTCTGATCCCACCTTCTTCGTTACATCTCCCTAAATTCTTAGCTGCCTTTTCTTAATGTTAAGTATTAGCTTTCTTTTTGTTCCCATCCTCTCCAAAATCTCATCGTTGCTCACATGCTTGGTTCATGGAATACGCATCATCCTTCAGTAGAACCACATTTCGGTTGCTCCGAGTCTGTCCTTCATCTTTGATGAGATTGTCTAGCATTCCCTTCCATATTAAAAAACAGACATCCCATAGCAATCCAGTACTCTCTTCTTTTTGTCTAGTGAAAATTTCCTGTCTCTCAACACTTTACTCAGCTTCTGGAATGCATCCTTAGCCATGCCAATTTGGATCTCAGTGTCGAACTTTTCGTCTACCGTTAGGATCCTGTAGGGGGAATTTTGGGCTCTTCTTGTTGTTGGTTAACATACATTCATTTTTCTTGTAGTTTATTTGTAGTCCTTTCTTTCCGCTTTCTTCAGCTGCCTTCTGTAAGAGGTTTTGTAGTTTCCTTTCCGTGTTTGCCATAAGCAATGTATCTGCGTATCTTGGATTGTTCAGCTTGTGGACACTGATGAAGAATCATGGAAATGATTTTTAAGGCCCTCAATAGTTTCACTCTACAAGTTGAATAGATCCGGGGAACAGACATGTCCTTGACTTACACCCCTTTCTATCTTTGTATAGCTGCTGAATTTGTTTCATGTCCGTATGCAGGCAGTTTGCTAATAGTAGAGTTTTTTGGTTACTCTGTCTTTCTCAAATATGTCGAAGTTGCTAGAACGGAATACAACAGCTATAAAGGCTTCTTGTCTTTTTCTTGTTTCCTCTGCGTGGGACGCCTCAGTAATACCTTACTGCTGCCACTGCAAAAATTTAAAAATCGTAATTGATTCTAAAAGGAACGTTTCTTTTTTAGTCCTTTGAATGTCATTTAGTGTAACCCCAATCACCGTTCATCCGCTGTCGCATATCATTTCCTTAATAATTACGAGAAGTTTGCCGACTACCTTTTTACAACATTACCCTGGGCCGGCATAAAAACACTTATAAAAATTCTTATAGCTACACGTACTGCTAGGAGGGTTGGGTCTCTGTGTCTGACTAGAATGTTTTTCTCGTCAGAATCTATATTGCTCACGAATACGGTTTTCATATGTGTTCCTGCTATTCATCTTTACTGTCTCTACAAAGTCCGAAGAAGGATCTGCAATGTAATCGGAATTGACGTGGTATCTCGACTACAGTCCGTTTCTCACCGACTTGATGTGGCTTCCCTCTGACTTTTATACAAATGTTTTCATGGCATCTGCTCTGACGAGCTTTTTTTCTAGTGAATCTAAACGTGTCACTAAATTGACTTCTAGGTCCCACACTTTTACCGTTGAAATAGTTAAATGAAATCTTCACTTTTACTGGAACAATTTTTTCTCGCGCTTTCCGCCTTGAGAACTCCATTCCGTTTTCTTGTTTCCCTGACAACTACAATTCCTCCACAAATTTAAATGTAACGTCAATTGCTACCTTCTGTCTTCTAAATACCATTCATCTTGTATTCTTTCTTCAGTACACCATGTATCCAGTCTTTTCTCTCGCTGTCACCCCCTTGCATGCTGTAGTGGTCGCGCCTTGCTTGGGGTAAAATGATTAAAAAAAGTGCTGATAGTAGACACAGAAAGGAAACCACAGGATCTTCTACAGAAGGCTGTAAAAGAAAGCGAAAAGAAAGGGCTAAACATCAATTTAAAAACATACATGTTTTTTCAGCAACAGAAAGAGGCCACCCAAATTGGGAATACTAAAATACAGCAAGTCTGGATCAGGGTTTTATTTTTATTTTTACTTTCGTTTGAGAAACCCCTCCCTGGATAACTCCACTGTTTTCGTGTCCGTCATTTCAGGGGATTTACCGTACTTGGCAATGCGAGTTCGCGAAGGCTATTTAAACCATAGATTGTTTGCTTGTGTAAGTAGCCGTTGGCTTATAGGAGCTCTTCCGCCCTTTGACAGGTCTTGTGTTTGGTCTTGCGGAATGTCTACACCACGCTCCTCGCCTAGCTTGCATCTAGCGGGACCGCAGGTTTAGTCACTGAAAACCCGATCCGTGGCAAGAAATACTCGGTTATGTGCTATCAGTGGCATTCAGAACCTGGTATTCCCAAGCGGTCACCCATTTCATCACTGACCAGAATCGACGTTGCTTAACTTCAGTGATAGCAGGAGAGCCGGCGCTTCAGCATGAAGACTAGCAAGTACAAACATTTAAATATCTGGGAATAGTTTTAGCAGAGGATGGAAAATGTAATTTCGAATGCTCTTTTGGTTAACGAAAGATGCCTTCTAAAATTTAAGTAAAGAAACAGGAAGATTTCGTTCGAAACAAAGAAAAGTGCATTGAAGTTTTACGTAATTTCAGTCCTCCTATATGGCAGTGAACGCTAAAATGTCTTCCCACGGATGAAGAGAGGTGAAGTAACAAAAATGTTTTACTGAATTATTCTGAGTATATCATGGAATGAACATGAGACCATTAGACAAACCGAAACAATGAATGAGAGCTACAGAAGAAAACGGACAGAGTAAAGCAGCTCATAACCTATCTACCTTTTTCTTCTATGTGCCTTATCTTTTCAGGACGAAGGCGATCATGGCCTTCCACGTCTCCCTATCTCTGGTAGCTCCTAGCACGCTTTCTCCTGTTACTCCACACAACCCAACTTCTGCCATCCACCCGCTCAGGTTAGTCAAGTACGTTACACGCTGTTTTCTCTCCTTCCCTCTATCCGGCCTGTTAATATCAAATTCTCCAAGCCCTCCTTCCTCATTGCATATCCTAGGAACTTTAGCTGTCTCTTTCTGATGATCAGTATTAATTTCCTTTTCTTTTCCATCCTTTCCAAAACCTCATAATTGCTCACATGCTCGATCCATGATATCCACAACATTCTTTTGTAGAACCACATTTCAGCTATTTCAGGTTTTTTTCATCATCGATGATATTGTCCAGCATTCATTTCCATATTGAAAAACTGATTTTACATAGCAATCCAGTAGTCTTTTCTTTCAGTCTTCTGTTAGAAAACTTCCCAGGTATTTAAATTTTTGTACCTGCTTGATTTTAGTATCCCCCACCTGTATTTAGCATTTTGGGCTGCTTTTTTTTTGCTGATGACCATGCATTCGGTTTTCTTGCAGTTTATTTGTAGTCCTTTCTTGTTCCTCTCTTCAGCTACCTTCTGTAGGAGTTCTTGTAGTTAAATTTGAATAAAAGTTTGGCAAAGAAGGATTAGGAAAGATAATATATTTTTCAGGTGCTACAACTTTGCATTCACGTACGCGTAAATACCCTTGGAAAAGGTATTAATCCGACTCTTCTCCCACCAGCTATGAGTTAAATAACAGGACATATTGGGTAGTATAACCTTGGGTTGCAACCAGTCTACTGGTGAAAGTAAAGGCAACGTACTGCTGGAAAATAATATGCCCACTCAATGTCTCTTTCGAGACATTATCACCCAAGCGTGTATCAGGGATGGTACTTTACTGACAGACAATGGACAGGAAATTGTGGAGACCCATAACCGCCCACGTCCTGAATAGATAAGACATATAGATCTTGTTCTAGTTTCTTATATACCATACCTGTGTCTTTTATTGGGAATTTAAAGAATTGTAACCAATTCTTGATGGCACTGAACAGTTTTTCATTTCATCTCGTAAACTATTTTCTCAATTCTCAGGACACTGTTTATTCGGACGGGAAATGAAGATAACAACATAAAGAATCTGAACGCACATCAGTTATCCAAACGAAACCGCACCAGGAAATGTTCAAGAAGACGAGGTATGTGTAGGAGAGTTGTAATTCTGGCTAAATAATTATAAAATTCCTAACATTTATACATACAAAAACACTCGTAGAAAATGAGAAACACGAAGACGTGGAAACAACAAAACAAGTATCATTTATTTTCTATGGACAGTGGTTGTCATGTGGAGTTAGACACGAGAGACGGTAATTATGAGCAAAGGTTACATAGTTTTTCTTATACATATGTTTTAAGGCGTGCTATATTTATGGGTGTTCACTATCAGGGTTAGAGCGTATTGTATACATAAAAGTGGACGCAGATTTCAACACCCAGCGGCGAGAGTCTGTTTTATGCTTCAATGTAATCTGTATGGCGATTGATTTAAGCATAAAGCAGGTGGTCAAAGCTGAGTATTGATCTGAGTGACCCCTTATATATATAACATAATTAAATTTGTTTTTAATTAAAATTGATATAGTTTACATTTCGATACGGAAATTTCTATGTTTCGAGATTTTTACCTAATCAGGCAATGTTAGTTCATTGTTGCGAAAATGATAATGAGGTAAAAATCTGGAAACACAGAAATTTCCGTGTCTCAATGTAAACTATATTGATTTTAATTAAAAACAAATCAAATTATAATATGCTTGCGGAGAACTCGGAATTGTAAAACTGTTGGTTCTCTTCACCTGTATATATATATATATATATATATATATATACATGGGTAAATACATGGGTATATATGTGGGTAAATTGTCGTCTTTTTTTGCACATACGTGTTTGTTTGATTCTTATCGACTGTATAGTACAGTAATCTTAGATGATCACTGTCTGTGAAATAATGAGCAGCATGACGCAATTCACTGTACTGGAATCTTCAACAGAAATATTTCAGAGTGTTTCGGTGTCAATCTGAGGACAATGCATAGGAGGAAATTCTGACAGAAAATTTCCGTTCCTTTGATTAAATTTCCTCCTCTGTCAGAGAATGATTATTCTTAATTCAGAAAAGTCGATAATTGAAATTAATAGACACAAACCTCTGTTGTTTTTTATAGTTCTGCTTAAAAACATTTACTGCCTAAATACAGTGTGTGTGTGTGTGTGTGTGTGTGTGTGTGTGTGTGTGTGTGTGTGTGTGTGTGTGTGTGTGTGTGTATAATCCCAGTTAAGTGCCATACGTGTTACAGGCTTTGGTGATCATGTCTCGAAAGAGAGATGACTGACTGGGCAGATTTTCTTGCGGTAGACTGGTTGCCATCTATGACTATAGAATCAAATCGGTCCTGTTATTTAACTAATAGTTGGAGAGAAGAGACGGTTATTATCTTTCTCAAGGTATTTGTGCGTAAGTGAATGCAACAAATTCAACTGAAATTCGAAATCAGCTCTTCGATTTCTCGTCCTGTGCCCATATCCACTGTACCATAACACACGTTAAAAAATGCAGTTTTTAAGTATACCATATTTACGGTATAATTGTTCAGAGATAAAGCGTATATAGATATAAAAACAAAAGTTCAAGCATGATGCAGGTTGTAGCAGTTCGGTGCCGACCTCATCATCCACTCATATTTATATTTACATAAGCTCTATCCGTAATATTGAGCACTTTACTCATAAATATAATATACCTTGAAAAACTACATTTTTATCACACACACACACACACACACACACACACACATATATATATATATATATATATATATATATATATACTCGCTCCTATTAAATTCACGCAAAATATTTTATAAATATCAAGTTTTAAGGTATGCTATATTTAGAAGGAAAACTGCTCAATATTAGAGATGTAGACAGGAAACGTTGACACTGAGGTCAATATCACACTACACCAGTCTGTATCATGGTGGGTCCTATATGTTCTTATATCTGTTGATTCTCTGTATCTGATATTGTGCACTTCTAAGGGTATTTTCGCGTAAGTGAATGCAACGAATTGTCATTCATTTCTATAGTACTAACCTCTGAAATAAAAAGCAAATCTAACAAGAAAACGAACTCATGGGCGCAGGCAAAGTATATTAAAGAAAACGAATATGTAAATGTGAGCCAATTACACAGATACTCATGACGATAAAAAAAATGGCAAAAGAAAAAATAAGAGAATAAATATTGAAGTCAACAGGAAAAGTCGTACCTTGTCGCTCCAGGCTAGTTGTTTTTCCGGTTGACACGCCTAAATCATATCAGCCTAAATCATATCAGCCTTCACCCTTTTTATTTCACCAGCAAACCTTACAGTAACTCTCACCCCAGCCTACCTCTTTAAAAAAATATCTTACCTGTAAATCATAATTCTGAACACCACTCCGAATCAGGAAGTACTTGCGCAGTGCAATAGATGGCTCAATTGCAGCTACTCGGCTTCATCATGTAACTCAGTGCCATACGTGATACACGCTTGGGCGATCACGTCTCTTGAGACAGGACTGACTAGGCAGATGATTTTCCCGCAGTAGGTTGCCATTACTTTCTGCGGTAGACTGGTTGTCATCCAAGGCTACAGAAGCCAATCTATTCTGCTATTTAACCCGTAGCTGAAAGGAGAAGTGATGGATTAATACTCTTTCTCAAATATTTTTGCTCGTAAGTGCAAGGAATTCAACTGGAAGTCGAACTCTGCTCTCCGATTTCTCATTCCGAGTCGATATCTACTGCACCACAACTCATATCTACCTACATACCATAAAACTATACTTTCTTATCAGTTACACACACACACACACACACACACACACACACACACACACACACACACACATATATATATATATATATTCTTTCTACTGCCACCAAGACAAAATTGATTTACGTATGAGGATCATATTTCCCTTTATTATTAAAATAAATACAAAAGTATCTCATTAAAAAAAAAAAAACTCCTAAAATCCTCACATTTTTAAACGATATACTTTTGTATTTATTTTAATGATAAAGGGAAATATGATCATTATACTTAAATCAATTATATATGCGATCATAAACCCAATTTCGAAAATAAGATACAATCTAGATTAATAAATCCAACTAAAAGCGAATTAGGATTAATCTCGAAAAAAAGGATTATCGAAAATATAACCACTAAGCTCTAACGTACCCTCCGATCCAACCTCTGGATGAATTCTGCAGACACTATCTATTAGTTTAACAATATTGCTGATAAAACTAGAAACACATTTCTTAAATTTTATATTACGAACTTCTATCCTTTTATATCTAGATACCTCCTAGTGAACTATATAAATTTTGCTAGAAGCTATGTACAGATCACAGAAGATGAAGCTAATATTATTCTCGCAGCGAGGAAATCCCTCCTTACCCTTAACGATTCTTCCTGGACTAAAAGTAACAATAATAAATTTGACGTCCCCATGGAAGCACATGATTCAGCCTAAGTTACCGATTTAGTAGGCATCGATATCCTAGATATCCTTAGTAAAGTTGTGGATCCTAAGCAGGTAGGTCTTATACTGAGATGATGGACTTATGTTCATCCCGAATAATAACGGCCCCTTGATTATGAAAATTCCGAAGAAAATCATAAGATCTTTCAGGATGCTAGGATTTAAAATACAAATTGATTCCAGTTAAATTTGGGTACTGCAGGAGCTAAATGATGTTGTACATATTATTAGTAGAAGAATAACTAATCTTAATCGCTTTCCTATTGAATATTTTACTCAGGGGTTGTCGTTATGAAAATGTTTACTTATTAATTTAAGATCTTCCCAATGTTAATAGTTGATAGTCTACAGAACGGGGAGTTTAACGATATAATCTTTCTTTTCCTATGTTTAACATACATACATACATACATACATATATATATATATATATATATATATATATACAATTGCATGGAATTAATAGAAGCGAGTGAAACTGATGTTTGTATATTATTATAACCACATGCCCGTGGCTCTATATAAGTCTGCAATTTTGAGAGAATTTAAATAAATCCCTATTTATGTGTGTAGGTAACTTTAGCAATTACCAACATGGGTTAATTCAAATGTATATATTTGCCATCTGAACGAACACAGCCAGTCACTCTATAAATGTCTGTCTGACGAGATGAATGAGCAGATGTGTTTGGACGTCTCGGCCGAAAAGATAACTGTCGGCTTGATACTCAGGAGACGAACATTGACTTGATTTTGGGGCTTATTCGCTTGTGAATATAATTTTCTTTTTCCCCCCTCACATTATTATTATATATATATTTTTAAAATCTCCTTTTTACTCTTTTCTTCATTATTGTTACTGACTTTCTCCGACAAAACCTCTTGCTTTTTTTGTTTTGTTCAGTTTTTCTCTTTCAATCTCGTTCTCTTTCTTCTTCGTTCTCGTTCTATTTCCCTTTCATTCTCGTTCACTTCCTTTTTCATTCTCGTTCTCTTTCTCTTTTCGTCTCCCTTGTTCTCTTTTCGTCGCCCTCGTTCTCTTTTCGTCGCCCTCGTTCTCTTTTCGTCTCCCTCGTTCTCTTTCCGTCTCCCTTGTTGTCTATCTCTTTCCTTCTCCCTCATGATCTGTCTCTTTCCTTCTCTCTCGTTGTCTGTCTTTTTCTTTCTCTCTCGTTGTCTGTCTTTTACCTTCTCCCTCGTTGTCTGTCCCTATAATATTGCAATTATTAGTGCCTTCCATTTCAATGATCATTCGTTTGTACTCGTTTTTCTTCATACTTTTTCTTTCTTTTATTGCAGTTTGTGTATTTCTCATTTTTTCTTTGATTCCTTGATTTTTTTAATGGTTTATCAAAATTGTACTCCGATTCATTCATATTCTGGTTATTTTTGCTGTTTTTTTTATTTTTCCGTAAGTTTTCAGTTTTTATGCTTCTTTATGAACTCTTTTATTTTCTTCTTTTTCCCTATACGCCATTCTTCAATTTTGTTTCTTTTTTTTTTCTTTCTCATATTGCTATAATTCACATTTTTTCCTTCGAATCAGTTATGTTATCCTTGCTACTTGTACTTCTATTTTTTTATTTCTTTATTGGTATTTCATTTTTTTATGCATTTTTACTTCCCTTCTTTTCCTTTCATTTTTTATTTTCTTTTGCTTTTTCATTTCTTAAATATGTTCTTTATGTTTTTATCGTCTCCTCTTTCCTTTGTTGTTTTGTCATGAATTCTTTCGGTGTTTTTTAGTCTCCGTCGCCATTTTTCTTCGTCAATTTCCTACAATTTTATTGTTAATCATTCTCATCATTATAATCATCACCATCATTATCATTACGATCATTTGTTAGTCGAAACTTTTCTAGTCTTTCCTGCGATTCTTTCACTTCCTCGGACCTTTTATCGACATTTTTTTTTCACATTATTCTTTTGTCTTCTTGCAACTACAATGGCAAGCCAGTTACACTTTAACTTGGAAATGAGGCTGACACGCCGCCTTGTTAAATGCGAGGTGACTTGTGATGTTTATTGGAAGTGAAAAGCCACGCCACCTTTGTAAACTTGTTCGTCTATTCTGACAGTTGAAATACCGACTGATCGACATATGCGTGTCACATGACAAGCGCAAGCCAATTAGAGAAGCGCTTAGGATTGTTGCTCAGTGGGCCTCAAGGGTTACAAGAGATTAGCGGCGGGAATGAAGAAAAAAAGAGGAAGGTAAAAAAAGAAGAAGAGGAGAGTTGAATAAAGTAATTCTCGAACATTAAAAAAGGACGTAGAATAAGAGGGAGTAAACAGAAAGAAAAGAAATTAAGGTTAAACTTAATGTTATTTTTTGTCATTTTTTTTCGTGACAGTTTCAAACGGAAAACGAAAATTGAAGAAGAATGGTGTGTATGGGGAAAAAGCAGTGAGAAGAAAAGAGGATAATAAAAAGAATGAAAAAAAAAAGAATGTTAACAGACAGTTAAAAAAGAAATGTTAATCTTCGAAAATATATGATAAAAAAAGACAAATCAAAATGAAGCTGCAATTTGAAGGAAAACACACGATATTTTATAATTTTATTTTTTAATGATTTATTAAATAGTGTCGTAGTGATTGGAAACAAGATGAGAAAAGAAAGAAAAAGAATACCAATAAAAAAAATGGAGAAGAAAGGATACGTGAGGAATTTTTTGTATACGAGGAAATAAAACAGGAAAAATATTAAAAAGGTTGAAATAATAGAAAGGGATAAAGAAAAAAAAACAAGCTAAGAAAAAAACAAACTGTGAATGAAGTAAAAATTTAAAAAAAAAACAAAAAAACAAATGAGTCAATCCAAAATAAAACAAAAAATTCATTGACGCAATACGGAAATAAAAATAACCAAAAAAATAAGCCAAGATAGAAAAGATAAATATTTAGAAACAAATCATAAGAAAAATATATTTACTGTCAACATTACACACACACACACACACACACACACACACACACACACACACATATATATATATATATATATATATATATATATATTTCTGACATGTGGTATTGTAGTTATTTACGCTAAATCGTACGGACTGTTATCCTCATCTTTGTTACTATGTTCACGATGTTTCGGTCGTTGTACACTCCAACCGGCAGTGTGGTCTAGAGGAACATTTACAAACAAAATTGTAATATGAATTCTGCTAAAAAAAAAAGTTACTGAAGTATCAGGTTTATAGGTCCTAAAATTTCATAAACTGGTGTTCTCAAGGACACAGTGAATAAAAGGATTGGTTAAATCCAATGACTTGAACCGAAGAATTGGCTCCCACAGAGATGAACAAAAACTTAGTGAGAGTTGCGTTAAAGTGAGTTAACTGCTTTTGAGACATCTGGAAGAGGTATGACTAGTAGAATTAGAACAATCTACGCTGGTCAACGAAATAAAGATTTCAAATCCAAATTCCAATAAACTGAAGAAGACTGGAACGTGTAGGCCGAAACATCGTAAATATGGCAACAAAGATGAGGATAGCAGTCTGAACCATGTAAATAGTGTAAATAATATACACACACAGGTTGTGCAAATATATATATATATAGTTTTGAATATGTATGGAGACATCTTTACCCGTTAGTATCCTTTCTGCCAACACTTCTTTTAGAGGGTACCGTTGGCAAGGTTAATTGACAGAAGATTAACCATGGAGACAAACTGGAAGAGGAGGGCAAGTTTGCAAGAGGATTAATAAGTAATTTATTGCAAAAAGAGTTTACGAATATGAGAAAATGCTCCAACAAAGTATAAAAAGGAGAAAAATTTGCTCGCAGCCCACTAAATATTACAAGGGAACGCAAAAAGTTTTCTTTTTGTTTACAAATACCCGGTTTATATAGTTTGACGCAAAAACCTTCAAGAACACGTAAATGGTTTTCAGACCATTTCTTGTATAAAATTGTCAACCTGCTGTCACCATCTCACCTGGCATAATTTTTACTCTCCAACAGGTGCTGGCCTATCGTAGAATCGTGCACGGACTGAGTTGTTCTCCGAAAATGACTTAGGTTGCTGGATCTTATGTAAGCAAGAACATGTTTCAGGTCTTTGATTGGACAGGATATCCATTGTCCCTTAAAGTGCGACGAATGTTCCCCAGTTCTTCACTAAGTGTACAAGAACAAATCATAAGCGCGCGGTGGACGAGAATAGAAATAAGGTTGATTTTTCGGGACTTTGGAACAAAATAATTCCAATTGGTATACAAACCTGTGAACGTAGGTTTGACATAAACAGATGTAATAAACTAACCATTTCTACGTTCAACCAGGACATCCGAGAAAGGCAAACTACAATTATGTTCTACTTAAGTAGTAAATTATAATGATGGATGAAGGGAATTAATCTGAGCATGAAAATCCGTAGGTCGTTGAATGAGTCAAAGAGGGAAAACATATCTTCGACATAACGCAAATATACTAGGCGTTTATGGCATTTTTCAAACAACTGACTCTCATAAATGCCAACACAAATGTTGGCTAAAACGAGAGAGATCCAAGGAATTGTTAATCTCAACCTCCTTAGTTGCTATTTGCATAAATTCAAAGAACAAAATTTCAGGAATTGAAACAGGACCAAAGGTGACCCCTATAAAGAGCGTCAGTGAAGATGTCTAGGGTGTCTTTGAGAGGAACATTGGTATACAAAAGACACTAAATGTTTACACAGAGCCTTTATCAAACTTAATATGAATATCACTCGTGGTTTTTAACACCTTAATAGTCTGGAAGTGGACACTCCGCTAAGTAAGAGAGAGAGGAAAATTCACCAAATAGTTCAAATAATCTAGTCTTGCATAATAAAAGCTTATCAGAAAAAGTGGTTTATGCAAGTTCAATTGAGAGAACAAAAGTTCAAACTCAGTTCTTTACTGATTTTAGTAGAAGGAATACAAAAACTCAATTCCTTGGAAAGAACTAGCAAGAGTGACATTAGAAAAATTGAATATATGTTTGTCTAAATTACAATTTTCTGAACCGGAGCGTTTGGAGAGTAGAAAGTTAAGATAACTTTTATTCTTCGAATTAACATGCTCTTCAAAATTATAGCGATTTGTTGTTAAGTAGCGGTAAAAAAGAAAAAGAAAAAAAGAAAGAAAAAATTGTTCCTAATATTAGCCAACGAAAGCCGATATAAACAAAAGCTTGAGGAAAAATACTGATAATTTATGTAGCTCATGCTTTATAAACGCCCGTTCAACTAAATAACAGGAATCAATCTTAATTTCAAGCAACCTGTATTTGATAAATGAAAGAAACAACATTGCAAGAGAGACAGGATTGGAGGAAAGACCACTTGGCTTTAAGTAAATTTAATCTATACCAAAGCTTGGTGGTGCTATTCAGTTCAATCATTTATTTCTGTCATATCTATAACAAAAGTATTTAAACAAGCATTTCATAAAATAGAACTTAATGTTTTGAATAGGTAGGAAAACATTTTTTCTTTAATTTTAGGATCGTTTTGGCCAACACTTGTTCAGAGGATACTGTTGGTAGGGTTAGTTGACACAAGACAAAAGACTAACCATTTACCTTTCTTGAGCGTCCTGGTTGGATGTAGAGATGGTTTGTTTATTACATCTATTTATCACTAATCTGCGTGAGGTTTTGCATTCTGATAGAAAGCAATACCTTTCTTGTTGGGGTTTTCTTAAATGGCTGCCTTTAATTCTTCTAGTTTCGAGCGGTATATTTCAGAATCAGTTGATTGGATACTTGGCAGAAACTCATAGTATATGATTCTTTTCCAATCCTACCAGATGCACAATATAACTTTCCTAGGATGAAAACCTGCTTTTGGAGTGACTAAAGTTGGCTAATCTTGCTTACCCCAGGATATTTTTCACTGAACATTGTTGAAAACGATCCATTTCTCATTACCTGTCACATTATACTGCAAAAGGATGTTTTCATTGCGTTTATACAGCAAACCAAACAGTGAATAGCAAAATCAAGATTCTTTTCATTCAGATCATGTGCGTCCCAAACAACGTAGCAATTTAAGTACCCAAATTTCGATAAGTGGTCATGGATGGTTTATTTTAATAAGTTTAGTGTTTCTGCCAATTTCCGAGTCGTGTAATGGGGGTTATTTTTAATCCATGATTCTACTTGGTCTTCTTCTGTAGTAAGGTGGAGTCTTTCAGAGCATCCTTCATCAATATGCCTACAATCATCAACTATAAACTGAGCGAACTACTTCAGTACGGTTCTGCTAGCTAAAGCACCTTCACCATACTCAGTACATAACTGTTTTTGTCATCTGCCAGACATTTTTCTTTTTACAGTAATACAAAATCATCAAGTGTTTAAAATGCACCTTATCTTACATTTTCATAGGGATGCAAAATTGATACGAATTTTCAAATTTTCCTCAAGAGATAGGTTAAAGTGTGCTCTAATCAGAATTGAAAACAGATTATATCTGTCGATAAATTTGACGGGTTCTAACATGAACGACTAAAAATCGACATAAACTTTCCGGGCAACCCAATACACACACACACACACACACACACACACACACACACACACACACACGTGTGTGTGTGCGTGTGTGCATTTAGGAAGCAAATTCACTTTTAGGCATGTCTTTTTGAAAAAATTAGAAACATTATGTCTGCTTATTTTAAATAAACTCCGTTCATATTCACGGAAAATCTTCCGTGAATTATAATTAAAGGATATGTGAAATGCGCTGTAACTTTGGAAGTTGTTTTTATTTCCCATTTGCCAAGAATTTTCAATCTCCTTCCAAGATCATCATCAGGGGTGCAAGTAGTAGTAAAAAAATAACCGTGTGTTGCTATATATTTATTGTAATTTTTTTTTCTGTTGTAAATGAAACTGTTGACAATTATGACAATTAGAACGTAAAAATTATCCACTATGGAACTTTTTTGTTGTAATGTCATGGTCATGCGCGTATTAAACATGAAAAAAATCTGCAGTATTCGTAGATGATTCTATATGGTGATGGCTTAGGTCTTTAATATATATTGCTTCGAGGATTTGTAGTTTGAATTTGTTGTTTTCTTGAGGAAGGATAGTTGTGTTGTCGATCATTATTTTTTATATTGTGAATATAGACAGGGATATTGTTGTAACTGTCTCTAAATGGACAAAGGGTCAGCTATTTGTAATGTAAGATGTCTAGTTAACATAGTTGCTCTAAATCTAACATAAATTTTAATCTTAAGTTTAATTTTTAATGGAGGGAGAGATTGATTGTTGTAAATATTCGTTATATTTATATCAAGCGTTTCTCTAATATATGGTGTTGCTGCAAAATCCGATGTGTGACTCATTTCGCGCCCACCTTAAGATAGCTGACGCCGTCGACGCCGGCGGTTACATTGAAAAACAATGTAGTATATAACTGTTGCTAAATAAACTGTCGGGTCTTTGCATATAAAACTTTTGTTTTTATTGCCTGTTTCGTTTTCATTTTGTCAAGTCGGATTTTAATGCAACATCCTGCATTAGAGAAACGATTAATATAAATATAACAAATATTTACAACAATCTATCTCTCCATTAAAAATTAAACTTTACATATTCCTAAAATTACTATTGACTTGTACCACTGAGTTTTCTTATCTATGACAATCAAAATAATATACACTTACGACGTGACAGTTTTTACGTGAGTTCAGTTTTAGGTTCAACATTTAACAACTTTTTTATAGCTAACCATGAAAAAATATATATTACATTTAAAAAAAGAGAGTTCGGTCTATCTAAGATATGTAAATGATATTCTCACTTTAATCATAGACATAGATGGAAAACCTGAACTACAAAAACCTTTTTAAAAAATTAACTGTCGTTAAGCTCATATATGATCTTAAAACAATAATAAAATTACTTTCTTTGATATATTGATAGACACCAATAATAATAATACATTTACAACTTCCCCATATAAAAAATCAACTAGCACAAACTCGTAAACCCACAATTATAACAGCGAATGCTCTAGCTACTGTAGTGAACAAAACAAGACCTAGATTTGAAATTCAAATGCTAAGAACTGACTCATTGATTTTGTTAGAAATAAAAATAGACTCGAATTTACGAAAAGCGAATAAAAAAACTCATAAAATTTCATACCTTGATGCGAAATGTTTTTCAGCCAATAGAAAACTAGGAAAAATCTAAAAACTAAATTCAAATAATCCTCAGTTATCAGAAACAAATTCTATTACGAGCCTTTTCGCGAGCCGACGCGAAATTTGTTTGTCGTCCAATTGAAAGGCCAGAATCACATCCGGGAGTGACCTTTTCAATCCCCACAAAAAGAATAAAAGACGAGCAAGTTTGCCTGTTACCAGAGACAAGGAGACGAGCCTAATAACACGTCCATTGAGAAACGTCAAGTGATCGATATTATCTCTATCGCTATCTTTCTCCCACACCTTTTTATCCTCACGGTTCACCCGTCTGCCTTTTCTTATTCTTGATAACCGAACGGAAACCTTTAAAACTGAGCTACTACTTCAAATACACTCCTATCCAAAGAACGCTCGTACATAAACACATACGTTCCTGCCTACGTACACATAAACTCATTCTTGCAAGGACTACTAAGAACATTTTAACAACTTTGTATCAACTCAAAATATATTAATTTTATTTGAAAAAACCTTAATTGATTTATATGTATATAAATTTATTGTTTCAATTTACAATTTGATTTTCTTGTTTTATACCCACTTTTATGGTGGGCTATCTAATCAAATCAAACTAATCTGTTTCAACACACATACACTTCACTATTACTGATAACCCACTATCTTCTTCTTCTTCTTCTTCTTCTTCTTCTTCTTCTTCTTCTTCTTCTTCATGTCTTATCCTTTCCGGATGTAGGCGGTCATGGCTTTCCACGTCTCCCTATCCATGGTGGCTTTTAGAACGCTTTCTACTATTACACCACGCAACCCCCGTTCTGTCATACACCTGCTCATGCCCGTCAAATATGTTATCCGCTGCTTTCTCCTGTCTCTTTCCCTTTATCTGGCCTCTTCGTATCAGGTTTTTCAAACCCTCCTTCCTCATTGCATTTCCAAAGAACTTTAGCTGTCTTTTCCTGATGCTCAGTATTAATTTCCTTTTCGTTTCCAACCTAAACCTCATCATTGCTCACCTGCTCGATCCATGATATCTGCAGCATCTTTCTGTAGAACCACATTTCAGTTGGTTAAATTTTTTCCTTCATCTTTGATGATATTGTCCAACATTCACTGTCATATTAAAGAACTGATATCACATAGCAATTCAGTACTTTTTCTTTGTTTCTAGCGAAATTTTCTTCTCTCTTAGTACTCTAATAGCCTTCTGGAACGCGTCCTTTGCCATACCAATTCGCCTTTGGATCTCTGTGTCGCACTTGAAGACGGAAAGTGCGACACAGATAACCCATAACGATTATACAAAATTTAAAAACCACACAAACGTTAACTACTTCACGAAAAAGATTTTCTGCACTGAATTAAAAAAAGTTAAACAAACTCTCATTAACAATGCCTTTCATAATTACATTGTTGATGAACAAAATAACATAGAAATATTAAAATAAATAAAAAAGAAAAAACACTTCCACAAATAACATCAACCTTTTATGTCGTCATCAAATGCATTCTATAAACAAGATGAAAGCATCCTAAAAAAGTACTAATATACCCCCCATGGATCACAGTTAAATAATAAAACTAATCATTTACTACACCAAATTTAATACAAAAACTTAATCATCTGCAATACTTCCACTCCACCAACGAGCGTTTTGCAAACATCCAATATTGCATACCAACTGAAATGTTTTTTGAGAGATTGTATCGCTGACAAAAAAAAAAAAGAAAAAAAAAGAAATAGATGAACATTGAGCACACGACAGCAATGCTATCTAGATTAACTTACATATGGCCGTTTCATCATCGATTGCACAACATTCCTGTCCACATTCACGATTTATAGAAATATTAATTGACAATATATGTATACTTTACCATGAGAATAATAAACAAAACTTCCCCGAATTCTATGTACTATATATATATATATATATATATATATATATATATATATATATATATAGTACATAGAATTGTCTTTTTAACTGAGCAGATTCATGCCGACTTCGAAGTTTCGTGAGGACACGGAAATATCCCTGACGAAGTTGGCATGAATCTGCTCAGTTAGGGAAATTAATTCTTTCTTCTTATCAACGCTCTTTCTTCACCCGGATATCCAGCATTTTACTATAAAAAAAATTTGCTTGCCAAAATACATTTTATCAGTCAAAACACTGAAGATAAACAACTTTGGCGCTAAAAATTATCACAATTAAACACTATATATATATATAAAAGAGAGAGCTGGTGGCTGATTGAAAAGTAATTCACTATATTATGTATGACTGGCTAGCCAGAAATCCTGATTTAACACCCAATGACTTTTTGGTCGGGGGTGGGAGGGTGAAGGAGAAAGTTTACCAACCAAACCAAGATTTTTGAAGAGCATGAAGAGCGAATACAAGAAGTTAAGTTTTCCATACCACAAGAGTTCCTTGTGAAATCAGTTGTCGCGATTCCAGGACGGCTCGAGAAAATGTTAACGAAATCTGGTGCACATATCGAAATTTAAATAAAACCACCTGATACGCGCTTTCCCCTCATATCTATTTCTAATAAAAATTATAGTTAATAAATAAATTATACGTATTTGGAAATGGTGAGTTACTTTCAATGACTCTATGATTTATTTCAAGAAATGTGGAAACAGCATGCTATGCTGTTTGGCATTTACGTTGGAATGTGTACACACACACACACAAAACGCACACTTATTCACTCACTCACTCACACACACACACACACACACACACATATACTTTAGAAAGGTCTACAGTAATAGCAAAAGATGTTTTTTCAAAAAGGATGTGGCTATTTTCTGGTCTCAGTAATATAGATAAATACGCCTTCAAACTTATTTTACCGGCATATTTTTACCGGCCTCGTAAAAATAAACCTTCAAGTTATTTTGCCGAGAAATATTTTATTATTATGGAAGCAGGTATTCTTAAAAATAACAATATACAGAAGTTTATTTTCACCATCAATTGTTAAGAAAATTTACAATCTTTTCCACCATCAATTGTTAAATCACAAGTTAAAATCTTTTATTAAAAAGAAAAATATATTAAAAGAAATATAAAAGGCTCTGACTATGTTAAATAATTCAGGCATAACTGTCTCTGCAAATCCAAAACTTACCTTTGGGCATGGCTGTCTTGCCAATTCAGGTGGAACCAATGAAGGCAACAGAAGGTTTACAGAATCCAGGTTATTCACGTCCTGCCTACACAGTTCAAACACTCGCTGCGCTGACGATCTAAAATATACGAATGTACTCCTGCCGTCAAAAATGACGGCAAAATATTTGAGAGGATTATAAGCTGTTTCCTCACAGGCTATCGCCTCTGATCGTGATAAAATGGAATATAGACATACACATAATGATCTTTATTATAATAGTGCGTATATATATATATATATATGTATATATATATATATATATATATATATATATATGTGTGTGTGTATATATATATATGTGTGTGTGTGTGTGTGTCTGTGTGTGTGTATGTATATGTATATATATACTGCACTACTCGACGACATAATTATTCTCTTTCTTTCTTTCTTTCTTTGTCTCTCTTTCTTCTTTTTTGTCTCAGTTTTCTCTCTTTTGTCTTGTCTACTCTTTCTTTCAACTCAATACGCCCTGATCCGTCTTTCTTCGGCTGACGACCATATCACTTTGAAACATTGGTTTTCGTACGATCACCGAAGTTAAGCAACGTTGAACCTGGTCAATACCCATATGGGTGACCACTTAGGAATTCCAGATCCTGTAAACTTGGATGTACTAGTGTACGGCTCAGAATTAGAGATCGGATTGCCGTGTTCCAATTCTAGTCAGGTTCGTTTTATTCACTGACATTCAAATACCCTTAGGAAAAGTGTGAATCCGCCTCTTCATCAGCTAATGGTTAATTCACAAGACTTTCTTTCCGTAAATCATTATCTCGAGAAATTATTAAAATCTAAAAGCATTTTCTGGCTTTAAATAACCCGCAAGAGATTGATAAGCCATCATAAACAAACAAACTACTTTCTATCTGCCATATGGGAATTTCTTTCATTTGTTTCTTCAGTCCTCTCTTTCTTTTAATTTTCCTTCTTTCATTCCTGACTGTAGAGTTTTTCTTTTCTCATTATTATTCGTTTTTTATTCCTGCTATCCTTTGATAATTCTTTTATTTATTTAACTTTTAATTCCTTCTTCCTTTCCTTCATTTATATTTATTTATATCTTTCATTCTTTCCTTTTTTTAGGTTTTTCATTTATTTTTCTCTTTCAATTTTCGTCTTGGCTATGCCGATAAACTACATTCAGCAGCCAGGTCCCTGATCGGGATGTTGGAGATTTTGAGGAGCGTGGAACCACCTTTTAGTTCTTGTTGTTCCCAGGTCCACCCTGACGTCTGGTTGTAGAACCTGTTAGAGTATCAGCTATGGGCAAATAGAGAATCCGAAACAGAACATTTTTAAAATAAAATAAACAATAATTCAATTTTGTATAACAATCCATGGAACCCTAAAAAATATAAAAATACATTTTTATAGTAAAATTACCCACTACACATTTCATGATCTACACACTATATAGCTAAAATATATACTTTTATTATCAAAGGATAAAATTATATACAAAATATCTGCAGTTGAAAACATAAAATTATGAACAAAGTATTTAGATTTCGGCATTAAATAACCGATAAAGATGTTGATGCGCCGCTAAACAAAACCAATCAAGCAACCAACTCTTTTAGTTTTCATTTCTTTTTTCATTTATTTGATGTTTCATATTTTCACTCTGAGTTCAATATTTTCTTTATTTTATTCTCTTCACTATTTTTCTTCTTTATTTAGCGTTTTTCTTTTCTTTTCTTTTTCGTTTTTTGTTCTTTCATTCTTCACTCATGTCCGTTATTCTTTTGCATTTATTTATTGTTCTTTATATCCTCTAGATTCTTCTTTCAATATTTATTTCTTCTTTTATTCTGTCTTTTCTACTTCATTTGTTTTATTTTGTTAATTTTTTCATTCTTCTCATTGTTCTTTCGTTTCTTCTTTCCTTCTTGTAAGTTTTCATTTCTATTACAAATTCTTTTATTCTTTTTTCTCTCTCTTTTATTCCTTCCTTCTCTTATTCCTTCAGTGATTCTCATGCCTATACAAGTTGTAGGTTTACTTTGTCTCCAACTTACCCGCCTTCAAAGAAACCCCGTCTCTTCTCTTTGCTTTAATCTTGTTTCCCCAGGGGCACATAACTCCGCCTTCACCATTACTCTGTCCGAACATGCGCAGTCAACTCTTCAATCTCTGTCCAATTTTCTCTTTTCGCCTATCAACCAAACGCTGAAGCAACTTAGCCTAAACCCAACCACCTCGCCCCGTAAATCATGTTCAAGACCCCAATTTCGTCAATTACTCATTTCAGACTTCAAATGGACACTGATCTCCAAGAATATTTCCAATGCTTCTAATCTCATCTCTTTTGTTTCTTTTCCTATTGTTAGCCATTTTGTTCTTCCTGGAACAGTGTCTTTTTCGATTAAATTTCCTTCGGCCTAACTCTCTTTTAAAAACATCTTTTTTTTCTTTCATTTTAACATTTCTGCCTATTTAAATACCTCTTTATCTCTTCTCTTTTTATAAACGTCTTCTCTCTTTCTTCTATCTGTTCAAGCATCTATTATGCATTGTCGATTACAGGGTGCTCTTTACACTGCGTGTTTATATGCTTCACTTTGTATTGTCAATTTTATGAATGATTTACCTCCCTTTGTTTCGGATTAAACTGCACACATCCTGGTTTTTATCTGTACATCAACTCATTCTCATGCTTTATTACGACTGATTTTTCTTTCTCTTTTACCTTTATCATATGCGCCATCTTATCTCGGTTTGTCTATTTACATAGGATCGCATAAATGTAGAGCGCAATTTAAGGTCAGCAAGTGGCGGAGGTACACGAATTTGGGAACATATATATCTCTCTAATTCGTTTCCTCTGCGTCTCTCTCTAATTCGTTTCCTCTCCGTCTGTCTGTAATATTTTTTCTCTCCATCTGTCTGTAATATTTTTCTCTCCGTCTGTCTATATAAATCATTGCTTTTTTCTCTCTCTCTCTCTCTCTCTCTATATATATATATATATATATATATATATGTGTATGTGTGTGTGTGTGTGTGTGTGTGTATAATCCTGGCTTTCTCTCTCTCTCTCTCTCTCTCTCTCTCTCTCTCTCTCAATCTTCCTGGCTCTCTCTAAATCAGACTCACACACACATATGTATCGATCTTTCTTTTCGTATTTAGATATTATTTTATTACCATTCAATATTCCTTTACCTCACTCTACTGCCCCTTTCGCTTCATCTTCACTGATATTAACCCTTTTCTGGCCGGGAGATGGCCAGTTTTAGCCGACACGGAAATTGCAACAGACACGATGCAAGTAAATTGAGACACAGAATAATTGTATAGACAGTCGGCTACAGCAGGGCCGCGCGAAGCGATGTCAAAACCACTATGGCGCACCTATTGCGCATGTGTAACGATGGACGTTTTGCTTTGCTTAAGAAATGAACGGTCCATTATTTCTCTTGGTAAACGTGTAAACGTGAATGGAAATATATTCGGGTATTTTGATAACTACCCAAATACTCACCTCACGAAAAAAGAAAAGGAAGTTGTATTATAAAATCTCTGTGCAAATACCTTTTCAGTTGGTGATATATTTTTTTGTTAATGTTCCTTTTGCTATTATGCTAAGTCTACTTTAATTCTCTTCTCTGGGGAGAGCTACATCGATCTGACAATGAGAGAAATATTTGAATAATGTTCTGATTTTATTAATGAGGATGCTAATAAAAATGAATTTAGAAAACTTATAATTTTACCTTGCTTGAATATTTCGGTAGAAATTTAAGAAAGTTTAATTAAGCAGATCCTTTTGACAGATTTAGTTAATTTTTTCGGTTGTATTTTTTCGGTTGTATTTTTTCGGTCGTATTTGACTAATTTTCAGAAGTCAACTGAAAACAATTGTTCTGTAGGAACGCTGCAGAATATTAGATTGTAACTAACGTTGCCATGCATTTTTTTAAATACTGATATCAGCTTCTAAAAAAATGTTAGATATTTTTACGTTTATATTACACATAATTTAAACACACAGATCAACTTTTCCCTTTCGCAAGGTTTACGGCATATCACATTAAAACACCGGTTCTGCTCTGACCAGCAAAATTAAGCAATGTTGTATCTGGTCAGTATCTAGATAGGTGACCGCTTGGGTGCTGTAAGATTGAATGTTTAGGGTGGGAAAGGCATAACGACTCAGAATTAGAAATAGGATAATCGACTTTCAGTTAGATCCCTAACATTAATTTACATACAAATACCTTTGGGAAAGTCCTGAATCCACTTCTTCCCCCATCTATGGGATAAATTGTAATACTTTACCTGAAAATAATTATTATCTCCAAAATTTGAAAATACAAAATTCGAAAAAAAAAATGAAAATATTCTTACGATTCAAAAATATATTTCTCGGTTTTAAAAGGATCAACAAAAGAAAAATTCAATCAATTTTTTTTTTCCATTCGTGTCACACTAAATTTTGTTTGTGTGTGCACACCTACTAATAGTAGATTAACACACCTCGGAACAATAGTATATTATGTGCCTTTATTACAACCAAATTGCGAAAATGTTACCGAAAAGAGGTAATATTTAATTAGCAGAAAAATTTTAAAAATATGTTTAAATAAATATTTTACCTATGTTATTGAATTTTAATTCAATATTTTTAAAATTTCATATATAAGCAATATTTTTGTAGATAAAGGTTTCTTTTTTTTTTAAATATGTTTTTATTTTCTAATAACTTGAAACCAAGCAAGGAGCTACTGGGAGTGAAAGAATGAAAAGACAGAACCGGAAACACAGTTATTCAGTTGAGTGCCATACGTGATACACGCTTGGGTGATCATATCTCGAAAGAGACATGACTTACTGGGAAGAAGGTTATCCCGCAGTAGGTTGCCATTGCTTTCTGCGTTAAACCTGTACTCTTGTTTAAAATGAAATTTAAGAAATTTTATTTTATTTTACATCTGCATCCCACAAAAAAGTCTTAATATCAGCAGAAAAGCGTTAAAAGCATATAAAATCATGTAATTGTACAATAAATAAGACTAAAATTATATAAAATGCTGACAATTTTTTCTACTATCGCAAAATAATTTTAACTAATATAACTATTTGTTATTTGACCTTACAAAGTCATTTTATTTTATGTCTTAGAGCAAACCACATTCACAAATAAATAGTCCGCGATATACTGTAAAGATCGCCAATTATAAGCATCTACATTTACAAGTATGTACGTACATGTATTCTTAAATTTAGATTTTAAAATCTAAAATTTATTCGTTTGTAAGTTTAAAATAGATTCTTATTAACCGTATATTATTAAAAATACATTTTTAAATAAGAACTGAGGATAGTTATTTGTGGTTTAGCTCAGTGACAAGTAAATTCGACTTAAGTTGCCTCTCCTGGAAAAATTACTGACGTAATGCAAGTTATTCATATAAGTGATTGATACTAATGGCAGTGGTGTCAATTTGCTCGCTAGCAAGTCAGCTTCTGATAGTGTGCGTCGCTTATATCAAATTAAAATGCAGCAAGAAACAAACACTAAACTATTTTAATTTATTATTAAAGGAATAAGAAGATTATAAAGTCATCTGCACGCTATCAGTTGCTCAAGTCCAAGTGAAAGGAGATTTTCAAAGCTAAAGATCGTAAAGACAAGGTTAAGATATTTGCTGTTTGAGAATTTGAAATCATATGTTTAGGTTTGCACAATCTTCTAGTGAAAACAAACGATTGCTCTTAATATATTGAAAGACAGAAATACTCTGTTGTGATATTTATGTGCAAATTATGTAGTAAACTATTTAGAAATATCAAATAATTACTTAAAATCTAAAAATACATATAAAAAATTAAATCATAACATTCGGTATCTATTCCGATGTACAGTATTGTAATTACTAAGAAATGCGCATTTTTCCCGTAAAATATTTAATTCTACACTTTTTTCCATATACATTTTTTGAAAATGTTTTTTATTTGCAATAAAAATTAAATGATAGCATTGGGTTGAGTCACTGTCACCGAAAATTTAATTTACGGTGGTCTCGGTTGAGCCTGCTTCTTGTGTAAAAGTTTTTTGGGGCGTTTTGGCTCCTCAAATGGTCCCCAAAGATTTTCCCGAAGTAGGTTACCAATTCTTACTGCCATAGACTGGTTGCCAACTACAACCTATAGCACTGCGATTAGGTACGCAAATAGTTCTACAGACTGAATAATGTAAATAATGTAAGTTATATTTTTTATTCTTTTATTTATTGGTTTTATTTCATTTTCCACTCCATCCAAACTACAATATATTTAATATCAACAATAATACTGAGCAAGATGCTTAAATACTGTGGAGATAACTTGGTCAATAATGAATTACGAATTATTATTAACACATTAACATATGGGCCCTCATTGTAACCACCGAGCTAGACACAAAAACAAACGTAACTAGTTCTCCTAAAAAAATGTTTCAGTTCCTGGTTGACAATTTGATTTTTTTCCCTTTTGGTATCGTTTTATATAAAAGCATAAATAGTTTGTTAAATAAAGAGAAGACAACTGGTAAGGACACACGCGGGAAATTCAGGGTTGGAATGTTTCTTAGCGACGAAATGGTACCCAGACTCAGCTACATACCAACCGGATATTGTATCTATAATAGCCATTTATGACGTCAAGAGAATTTTTGACAGTTTCCGCGATACGGTGGAGATTTCCAGACCGAGAAAAAGAAGATGCCTGACTGCTGTGTTTGTTATTTATGACTAGTTAATTTTTTTTGGTTTTTAGTCCTTATTTTTCATTAAATAATAAAAAAACAAAAAATGAGTGTGATTCGAATTTTTTTTTCCTTTTCTACTTCACCCCACAATTATTTTTGCCTTTCTTTCTCTTTCTTTTCTTAGCATGTTTTTTATAGCCTTTCACTTTCATTTTGTTCAACTCTTTTATTCTAGGACAATTGCGCCATTTACTTTTACATCATATATATATATAAGACCAGTCACGAATTTGTGGGGTTGCGTTTAAAAGATAGTACCTCATACGAAATTATGAGCTAACAATATTATCAATTTTATGATTAATTACACATTGTATTATTAATTTGTAATTACAAGTTATTATAATAATTATTACTACTCACATTATACAATATTTAGTCAGTCAGTTAAGTACCATGCGTGATACACGCTTGTCTTGCATTGCTTCCTGCGGTAGACTGGTTGTCAGCCAAGACTACAGAACCCAATCTGTCCTATTATTTAACCCATAACTGGAGGGAAGTGACGAATTAATACCTTTCCCAAGGGATTTTTCTATAAATACTTTCACGGCTTCTGCTCCGATGAACTTAGATCACTATTGCCCCCTAAATACGAATTTGCACGAGATACTAGATTAGCAACTAGATCCCACCTTTTACAGTGAAACCGATAAAATGCAGCCGTAACTTCTACTCCAACAGTTTCTTTCCTCGCACTTCCCGACTGTGGAATTCTCTTCCAAACGATTGCTTCCCCGACGGCTACAATCTCCAGAAGTTTAAATGTAAGTTCAATAGACACCTCCTAACACACTAACCTGCTCCCATTCTATCAAACACTTTTCCCATCTGCCCAACCCTCATCCTCGCTATCCTTACTCATCTGTCACCTTCCTCCTGACATTCCCTATGTCTAACCACTCCTTCTCTTTACCTTCCCCTATGTAGCCCCATGCGCAATAGTGGCAGTGGAATGCCTTGCTTGGGGTGAGATGATTAAAAAAAAAAATTGTGCGTAAGTGAATGCAAAGAATTCAACTAGAATTCTAACTCGGCTTCCCGATTTGTCGTTTCGAGTCGATATCTACTGCACCATAATTTATACCAATTTTAGTATGTATACATTATAATTATTAGTATATATATATATTATAATTATTAGTATATATATATTATAATTTTCAAACGTGAAAGTCATAAAAAAACAAAAATAAAACAAACAGCATTTGTGAGTTTAGGGAGATTCATATTTCTTGAAATAACGAAGTGTGGAGGTTTTGTGCACGTAGCTTCATTTTTTCTTGATATTTTTAAAAAATAATAATTATATATTTGATATTTTAATCTGGGGGTGTTCATCCTATTTTTTTTTTTTACAGTTATATAAAAATAAATCCTTGAAGATATTATTTAAGTAAAATATTCATGCAATATCGAATGTGAACATATTGAATATTTAGCCTGCATGTTATCAAAAACAATTGAATAAAAAACAAAAAAGGATTTCCAACTTACGGATTGAAAATGAATTCGTTAAGCTCAGTCAGAACTGGAAATGGGTTGAAAAACTGAGTCTTCTCCCTTAGATTTATTCAGCCTTTACAGTGACGTCATGAAGAACTGGAGAGTTTTCTAGCATTATTGGTGGGCGCAATCTTAACAGTATATGATACGCAGATGGCACTGTGTTGATGGCCAACTCGGAAAGAAAACTAAAGTCCCTGCTAGACAGTGTAGTAGAAGAAAGCAATAAATAAATAAATAAATAAATAAAAAGGACTACCAGCTCCAAGAAAACAGAAAGTATATTCATCTGCAAGAGAAAAAGCCAATTACAAATTGGAGATATTAACTTCAGGTAGGTGCGGATGTTTAAATACCTGGAAAGGGTTTCAGTCGAGGATGGAAAATACAATACCAAGATCTGAACCCGCATTGGACATTCGAAAAGCTAAGGAAAATGCTGAGAAACGGAACAAGATCATTGCTGTTTTTTTTGTTTTTTTTTTGTTTAGACACTAGGACCAGGAAAGTGATATTTATGCTCAATGATATAAGAAATAATAATATCATACAGAAGAACGTATATCTACGTTTTATACGCTATGAGATCGATATTGGAATAATCCAGAACTTACACTTGCATGTGGAGAGAAAATAAATTCAGTAAATACACAAAAATGGAACAAGGCAAAAGCAAGGATGTGTCGTTTCACCAGACTTACACAAGCTTTACCCTGAGGTGATCCTGACAGAATTCGGAGTCCAAACAATATTTATTACTGATAGACACTATCTTAACAGCATAAAATATTCCCATGAAACAGTGTTGACAGCAGACACGGAAGGGAGACTGCTAGATTCCCTACACATGGTAGGAAAGGAAAATAATCATAATAAAGACGAGACATAAATTGTAAGAAACACAGTGTATAGTTTTCAGTAGAATGGACAGCATAACATTCGAATTACAAATTGGGGATAACAAATAAACAAATAAAGCAAGTACGAAAATTTAGCTATCTGGGAGGTGGTTTAACAGAGGACGGAAATAGTGGCACCGAAATCGGAAGACACGATAGAATAGCAAAATAATGAGAAATCAGATAAATGATTTGCATTCACTTACGCACAAATACCCTTGGGAAAGGTATTACTCCAGTTCTTCTCTTTTCAGTTATGGGTTGAATAGCAGTACTTATTGGATTCTATAGCCTTGGTTGGCAACCAGTCTACTACAGAAATTAATGGCAACCTACTGTGAGAAATTTGTTTCCTAGTCAGTCATATCTTAAAAAGACATGATCGCCAAAGCGTATATTACAGACTGACTGATTATTGGTCCTTTTATATTTTAGTGAATACTGGGTAATCTTTTTACAGCTGGAGGAAACAGAAATGTGATTCTACAGAAGGATGCTGAGAGTGCCATGAACTGAACATGAAACAGAAAGTTTTAAGAAAAGTGGAAATAAAAAGAGCACTTATCTGAGAATCAGGAGGAGACAGTTAAATTTTTAATGACATAAAGAGGAAAGAGGGCTGAAAAAATTTAATAGTCACAGGACATATCGAAGGCAAGAGAGATAGGGTTGACAGCAGACTTCCGACTTGACCAGTGTGCGTGAATGGATGGTGGAACGGGATTAAGATGAATGCTTAAAAAAAAACAAACAACAACAACAACAAAAGCAAACATTCTTAAGTTCTTCAAGAGATAGAAAGTTGTGGAGAGCTATGATCGTCTATGTTCTGAAGAAACATGTCACATCGAAGAAGACGACTCATTTTTCTTTTTTTCCTTTAAAATTTTATTCTATTTTATTTTTTCTATATCCATCATTTTTTCTTCTTTTCCTGAATCGTATTTATCTTCCTTTCCCTCTTTCTCGCTCTATCCTCTTTCACCAAAAGCTCCCCTCCACCTCCAAACCGAATCTCGCAAGCCCATAAATCATCTCATCTTTCTTTCTTCTTTTTCTTTCCCCCGATGTATGCTCTTCTCAAATTTCGCGCCTGCTACTCACCATTTTTTGTTTTTGGTTTCTCCCCTACCCTCTCTTTCCAGAGCCTTGAAAACATGCTGTCATTCATTGAGCCAATAATTCGTTGTTGTTAAGGCTTCTCTTCTAATACGATAATTAAAAGCCATTTCGACATGTTTTCGTTTGATAAAACTGACGTGAATCGACTACTCGGCAATCTCCTGACATATGTCGACGGAAGGCGGAAGTGGAATGGACGCCGGGAGCGATCAAGTGACGTGGCATACGTATCCGGTACCGACACTTGAAACTTAAAGAGCGACTCAGAGCAATTATATAATCAAGGCAACACAGAACACAGTGGAATATCCGAAATAATTTTATGCGTATAATTTCGCTTATTATACCGTTATCGTATTTTTCATGTTTATAATTATAATCCCTTATTTTTCGTTTTTTTATTAATGGCTAGCTGAACGAGTTGATATCATAAACTGAATGTTAATTTAGATAAAGATTTAAGACACAAGCAAGCAAACAAACAAAAAGTAAATAAAAAATATACTTCTGAGATAGTCAATACATTTTTATCTCAGAACCTCGTAAGGGAAGTAGAGAACGATTATGTAAAGGTTCGCTACGAAACTTTGGAGTCGGGGTGCTAAATATAGCATCAATCAGCTAAGTGACAAATTTTATAGTTGCCATAAACACACACACACACACGCGCGCGCGCGCACACACACACACACACACACACACACACACACACACATAGACATTTCCGTGTCGCAATCTACTTTTAATCCATAATTATATGATTAAAGACCGGTTAATGAAATTTGAGTAATAAACAGAAAACATGATAGAACTATTGGCAATATGATTGTTTATATTTATTATATATAAGTAGACATTTTTACTAATTTAAAGAACAAAGAGAGAGATTTTGAAGTTGAAATTTTCGGAGACGCCTATCATTTTTGAAAAAAAATTACTTTCACTATTGTTTTTTTATTCTTTAATCTAGCCATAACTAATATAGTGTATGAATTTCAATGCCCTGTACAAGATTGTATTTTCAACCAAAACAAGAAAACACAAAAATTACGTTACAGTCAAACATGAAAACAAAATAACACCATTGGAAAAATAACATACGTGAAAATAACCAGTGAAGTTAGAAAGATGAAAAAATATAAAACATTTTTAATCTTTATATCTCCAGCCAAAAAATAAAAACAAAAACATGTAAGAATACTGGAGAAATTAGATCAAAAGTTATAAAACCTTCGTTGTTGGTTGTTTTTAACGAAACATTTTTAAACGAAAAATAGCTTTCAATATACAATATATATATATATATATATATATGTGTGTGTGTGTGTGTGTGTGTGTGTGTGTGTGTGTGTGTGGAGAAATTTGGCAGTTAGCTGAGCAGTGTGTTTTCATTCATGCTGATTTTGAAGTTTCGTAAGGACATTATTGTAATGTCATCATTCTTCACAGTAAAAAATGATTCTGAATAGTGAAGACATTACAATAAAGCCCTGACGAAATTTCAAAGTCAACATGACTGAAATAACACCGCTCAGTTCAGTGAGAAGCTTCTCCACATTAACTGTATTATCGCCCATTTCTTACCTCGATATCGAACACTTTATGACAACAACCAGAATAACTAAAATGACTCTACACCAGTCCGTCAGTTAAGTGCGATACGTGATACACGTTTAGGCAATCATATCTCGAAAGAGATATGACTGGACTTTCTACGGTAGACTGGTTGTCAGCCAAGGCTATAGAACCCGGTTTGTCCTGTTATCGAACCTACAACTGGAGAGAAAGGAAGGATTAATACCTTTCCCAAGGGTATTTGCGTGTAAATGAATGCAATGAATTCAACTGGAATTTGAACCTGGCTCTCCTATTGCTCGTTCCGAGTCGATATCCACTGCACCACAATGCACTTCTTGAAAATGTCCTCAACAATTTTGGCACTAAACACCACTAAACACCATTACAATTGAGAACACACACACACACACACACACACACATATCTAAATTACGCAAAAACAAAAATAACACTGATATCTCATTTTAACAAATATATTTCTCAAAGTTCCACAAAAATACCTTGGAATTCTAAAAATTAAATTTATTAAATAAAATCGACGTTGGCTTCAATCATGGTTTCCTGACGACTGCAGAATCTCCTTCCTTCCTTATGGATGGACTCCTTTGTTAAGTTGGTGAATGCTGCCTTAAGTATTACCCTCTGTTCATCGTTTGTGTTTGTTACAAGGATTTTTGTTGGTCTCTTGCACAAGTGAGCCCTATACATAGGTAATCGAGAGGGTTACAGACGGGAGTTTGATGGCCAGATGTTAGGAGTGATGTGGTTGCAGAAATTATCAGTGAGCCATAAATGGGTTTTCCTACTTGTGTGACGTGGTGTAGAGTCCTATTGCCAGACACAAGGTTTTTCCAGAAACCATCCTCTTGACCCAGGGCAGTAATACTGTTATGAACCAGGTTAAGGTCCGAAAAAAGCAACACGACCACAAGGGTAGAAATATCAAATATATATTAACAAGAAATAATAATACAAATTGTGGAAGGTGTTAGTATGACTGTCAGTCTGGTTTGGGGTAAACTACTACCAACTGGACTCTCTCTCTAGACCTTTAGAATCTTATAAAAGCCTCTTTCTGATCTGATTTAAATGTCTTTTATGTGAGAACTTCGGACCTTACCCTGAATTATGTAAATCAGGTTCCCGATTCGTTTCTCTATTTTACCTGGTTCCCAACAGGATGTGTCCTTTTTTAACATTAAAAAAAAACTTTCTCCCCTGGGTTCAAGTTTCTTTTCGGTGCAAACGATGTTGGCGATTGCGTTGTCTGTTTCGGCAGTAACTTGTCGAATACCGATCTAATTTTTAGGGCGAACCTTACTTCCGCCGGCGATAGTGCCAATGGCGTAGTACTGTTCGGTGTAATTCTATACACTTGCAAGAATTGTTGTAATGCCTTTTCTGTTGGTACGCTATAAGCTTTACTTAGTGACCGTTTTAGTGTATCTACAAACCTTTACGCTTGACCATTTGATTTTGGGTGATATGGCGGAGATTTGATGTTTCACCTGAAAATTTTCACAAAATTCATGAAAGTCTGCAGGTGTAAATTGTGTCCTGTTATCGGTGACTAGACAATCCACCATTCCGAAGCGAACAATCAGCTCGTAGAGGCAATTTATTGTCGTCTCAGAAGTAGGTTTTCTACAATGAAATACTTCTGGCCATTTGCCGTGACTGTCTACTACAATCAAGTAATAGAAGTAATAGAAATAGACCTTCGAAATCTGCATGGATTCTCGACCACGGTCGATCTGTTTTAGGCCATGGCTTATCAGTGATCGGAGGTGCCTTGGCTGCTAAGGAACAGCCCTTGCATTTTTCCACCATATGTACAATATCTTGATTCATGTTTGACCAGTACACATACGTTTGCATGAAGAATTTCATCCTGTTCTTTCCTGAGTATCCCCTGTAGAAATTCAAACCGTGAAGGTTAGTGGAACTAAGGAATGAGGTTCGTCTGAACAGTAACTATGAAAATAGCAAATATCAATGAGAAGCTTGCGACGTTTCCTCTGTGGTGAAAAATGTTGTATAGCAAAAAATAATTCATCATGCACAAATCCAGGTAGACGCCTTTGAAATCTATCAAGACAGGCAAATAAGGAGTGGCAAGCTGCGGTTGGGGCTGATCTAGCACATGTAACGAGTCTAGCAGTGGAAGTCAGATACGTACAGAAGCGTGACCATAAATCGCAAATTTAATATATATGATATCAAGGTACATCCATTTTTAATATTAATTCGCGATACCTGTTTCAAAATGAATTTTGATGAATAAATAAAGCCCTCTTGAAGTTTTAATTGAAAGCTAAATGATTAAATTTACTATTTCCAGTAAGCAAAATATTTGGGTGTATTTCAAACAGAAATCATATTGATTCGAATCTCAACTTCTTTAGAGTTTTCAAAAATTACTACATGCTTATAGCATGAAATTTAGAATAATAGTATTTCTTAATCACGGAGATGTGATGAACTTGATATGTGAAGTGTGCCATAGCAGCCAGATGTGTTGATCAGCTCAGTTTGGTTGACCAGAACTGACATAATTATTCAAAATTTTTTTCTCTAAGGGGGAAAAAACATAAAACAGGGGTACCGTTTAATGTGATATACAAAATAACATACTTTAAAAAAAAACCTTCATAAACACGAAATAATTAAAAATTATTTAAAATAACTTTTGGCTCGAAGATTTGAATTAAGCTTTTCAATTTTCGATTAGTACATACAGTCTTCATTTAAGCGAGTGGCTTTTAAAAATTTCAAAATATTTTTGAATCTTTATAAATTATTATAATTAAAAAAAAGAAAAAAAATGAAAACAATTTTTGTAAAAAAAAAAATCATTATACATCAAAATATTTTTTCTTCAAACGATGATGTCCTTTATATATCAAAATCTTAAGCTTACCCAATTAAATGATGTCAGTTTTATTGCTATTTTACTATTCGTAGCAGATTTTCGGAAAAATTCTGTTTAAAAAAAAAGGAAAGGTTTACATTCTCCAAGGGGTCCTGCGTTTAACTAATGAAATAAAGTTTCGTTACAAAATTTAATTTCTTGAAATTTCATGAATTTACGTGAAGGTGTGTGTGTGTGGGGGGGGGTAATAAATGCAAAAACAATATATATTTTTTTACCAAGATTTTATAAAAATAATAATTTAAAAAATAATTTAATTCATGTGTATATAAGTTCTGAAACATTCATTAAAATCCGATAATTATTTGATTTTTGCAAGAATTTCCAAATTAATATTTGTCCCCAGAAAAAATTGAGTTGCGTAATATAACATTACCACAGCAATCTCTGCTAATAATGTGGTTACCCGCTGACGAAAAAAAAAACAAAACTTTTTACCAAATTTCAAATGTGTTAGTAGGATTAAATGTTTTTTTAAAAATAATG
Source organism: Ascarosepion bandense (assembly GCA_037127315.1). Taxonomy (NCBI): domain Eukaryota; kingdom Metazoa; phylum Mollusca; class Cephalopoda; order Sepiida; family Sepiidae; genus Ascarosepion; species Ascarosepion bandense. Next base: position 3,877,336 of record JBBBDQ010001273.1, on the reverse strand, counting down.
AAGAATTACTTTGATCCTGCTTTTTAATAATAACATAAACATTTTGACGGAAAAACTTCTTTAAGTTTGGGGCCTTTTTTCTTCATAGTATGTTGTTTTCTTTTTCTTTTCTTTTTATTCAGCTAATTAGTGGAGGCACCTAGTAATATCAATCATCTTATAGGAAAGTTAATTATGGAGACTTGACGCAACAGTTCTACAGAAAGATGCAGGAAACACCATGGAGGGAACATGTGAGAAACGACGAAATTTAAAGGAAACAATAGTAGGAAGAATTAAAACTATTGAGACATATAATGAGGAAAGAGGGCTTGAAGAATTCGACTCTCATATGGCAAAAAATACAAAGTTAACATGAATTAACTTGCTTAATGAAATTGTGTAACTGATTTGCAGAACAGTGACTGGGAGCGATACTGTATATATATATATATATATATATATATATATATATATATATATATATGAAAGAGAGAGGTCCTCTATATCAAATCAAACAACCACACTTAACAAAATTTATTACGACTACAGCTACAATATATAGCATTTTATACTGATGTCATTTTACATTATATTGAAATGCTTGTTTTTTTTTAAATTTTCAAACATTTTAAAATGATTATAACAAAATGCCTTCGCGAGTTTTTTTGTTTTTTTTTAATAAAACACTATGACAAAGGAATGCAGATTTTTCGTAGTTAAAATACCATTCTTGTCTTTGCAATTTAAAATGACTTTACTGCAATTTGAAAGTACTTGGGTTGCCTCCCTTGATGAATTTCATCTCAACTTTAAGAAATACATTAGAAAACTGGAAAGGATAACTATAAAAATAGGTAGATACCAGATCAGGACCAATGACATTGCTTGTTCTTCTTTGTTAAAATCTATCTATCTATCTATCTATCTATCTATCTATCTATCTATCTATCTATCTATCTATGTGTGTGTGTGTGTGTGTGTGTGTGTGTGTATAGGCAGCAAATTTTCTTTTAGGCATACCAGATTAAATAAATTGCAAACATTGTGTTTGCTTATTTTTAATAAAATCCGTTCATACTCACAGATAATCTTTCGAGTATTTTAATTGAAAGATGTAATAAATACTCTGTAACTTTGATAGATGATTTTATTAACCATTTCTCGAGATCATCTTCAGTGGTGTAAATTGTGGCAACAACAAATAACTACAAAACTATGTTACTAAAAATTGCTGTAAGTGTTTGATATGATTTAGGTCTTTTTTCTTTCCACAAAAGACCCAAAACATATCAAACTCTTTTATTGTAACCAGATGCACGATAACTACAAACAGGATGAAAAAAAAAAAAGATCTCGTTCGTAGTAATATATATCTCGTAGATTCTAATAAAGAAATTACAATTAATATGTTATAAAATATAATACTATTAATTCCAGTTAAGTGTTATACGTGATACACGCTTGGGTGATCATGTCTCGAAAGAAATGTGACTGACTGGGCAAAAGATTAACTCGCAGTAGGTTGCCAATACTTTCTGTGGTAGACTGGTTGCCAGTCAGGGCTATAGAACCCAACCTATCTTGTTATTTAACCCATAACTGGAGGGAAGAGACGGATTAATTCCTTTCCCAAGGGTATTTGTGTGCAAGTGAATGCAATGAATTTAACTGGAATTCGAACTCGGCTCTTCGATTGCTCGTTCCGAACCGATATCCACTGTACCACAATGCCCATCCACTACTAATTTAATTGTTGAATTAACAACAACTATCTTAATAGATCTTACATTACTCATGTCTGACCATTCATCCATTTCTAGTCATCTATAACAACATTCTTGTCTACATTCACAATATAAAATAATAATGATCAATAACAGAAGTATCCTACACCAAGAAAACAACAAAAGCAAACTACTGATCCCCGAGACAATATTTATTAAAGACAACTTAATCCATCAATTAAAAGAATCAGCTATGAATACTGTAGTAATATTCTAAAATGTTTATAAAAGAACTGTTTTTTCATGTTTTAACACATGCATGACCATAACATTACAACATGAAATCCTTATTTTGTAGATAATTTACACAATCTAACGAATGGTAAGCAATTTATCAACTGCTATATTTGAACAAAAAAAAAAAAATACAATAATTTTTATCAACCATTTGGCTGTTATTTTTTGTTACCACAAATTAAACCCCTGAAGATGATCTCGGAAAGAAACTGAAAGTACTCGAGAACATCGCGAAATTATCTACCATCCCACTGAGACGGAATGTGGCACAAGGTCTTTTTAACGTGGGGAATCCTAGGTATATAACTCGGTCAAAAATTTATTGTCTAATTTTCCCCAGACGAGGATCTTCGACTGGGTTATTACTCTCCACCCGAAAGCAGTGTGTCTGACAAGGAATGTGATCGTGCAGATGCACGACACAAAACACACTCAGACTTCTGTCTGAATGCTTTATATACTAAATATTTATGATTCCGTGATCCCAGTAGCAAAACTCATTGAACACTTATGTTTGTTGCCTGGAGATCAGTTTTCGACCACACGTATCGGTATCGAAACTTTCTTCCTACATAACGGTTATACGTTAACTATCCAAAGAGCTTCACCATGACCTGATGACGGTTTTCAGTTCTTAATATGCTTTCTTACGAACATAGTGGTGTCATGCTGAGTTATAAAGTTAACGGCTTTGAAAATTCCACAGATAAATTCGGTTTAAAGATTACAAACTGAACAACAGCAAACTCTAGATCCCTCCTCTATTCAATCAATTCGAAGTCCTTACATCCACAGAAGAAAGGCTAAATACTCCTGCATGTACATACATGACAAGACTGGAGTACTCACACTCGATTTCCCACCGAGAACAGAGGTACAAATGAGTGATTTATACCCAACTCTGTTTCTAGTTGCGCACATCATTTTAAACTTGATACTCACAAGGTAAGCGGATGTGATGGAATCCTTTCAGCGTCTTCAAGAAATGTGCCGTTTAGCTCTATACTGTCCTCTCCAAACTTTATAAGTTTGGAGAGGACAGTATAGAGCTAAAGCTAAAGCTTGCTGCTTGTTGAAAGTCCTCGTCTATAGTTCAGGTTTCTGAGAACTCCGGGAAATGATTCCTCTAATTATCACCGTATTAGCTTCTTGTCGAATTTCGGTAAAGTTTTCGAGGTCTCTATCATTATTAAGCATCTCTCATTTCACGATCTACTCTCTCACAAGCAATATGGCTTCCGCTTTGCCAGGTATACTGATAATGGGCTTCATAAGAACGGCAAAACTGGAACTGCTGTTTTTGATATCTCGAAAGCATTTGACAGGATTTGGCAGACTGACCTTCTGCACAAACTTCAGGGCGATTCTGATTTAATCCAATCATACAATCAAATCGTGAAAGGAAAATCGTTTTGAACGGGAAAGCTTTCAAATTCTTTTATATGAACGAGGGCGTCTCTCAAAACTCTATCCTTTATCACACGCTTTTTGTGATCTTCATTAACGATCTTCTTAATTAAATCTGTTCTCAAGTAAGTATTTATGCAAATGACACCACCATTTACTCTCGTCTAAATAGCAAAACTGCCAAGCCTGGCAAAGTAAAGTAAACTTGACTGTTGCTCTTGAAAAGGACCTCCAGTTTCTTTTCTCGCACTTACTGCCTGTAAAACTCCCTACTTTACTTGCTTTCCTGACAGCTACAATTTTTAAAAGTTTAAATGCAACGTTAATTGCCATCTTATATCTCTCTGAATTCCGTCCTTTTATCTTTTCTTTATTACACCCTTTATTCCTTCAGTGTCCCTCTTTAACCCACTGCGCAATATTGGAAACCATGCCTTCTTTAGAGTGAGATGATAAAAAAGCTTTTTTGCCTTATAATTTCCACACATAGCTGGCGAGTCTGGTGTAATGACTACCTTTTTCCAACTTGAAAGATGATCTGTGGTTGTACCGTCTTCTTTTGTAATTGCGTCCGTGTATTCCAGGTAAACCATTTCCTGTCAAATTTAATCTTGCATTTCCACTTAATAAACCACCCTTCTTATTTTGTACAAGTTATATTCAGCGGACATTTAGTTTTGTCCATCGAGATATATACACCCACACACAATCTCTTTTTCATGTATGCATTAGCAGATTTCAATAAATTCTCTCATATTTTTACTGTTTTTTTTTTTACCATAAACTTTACATTTTTAAATATCCGCTGCGAAAGTGTTTCATCAACTGTCTTCATTCAATCTACCCGCTTATCAAATTCTCATAAACGTCGGCTATTACATCACAATGGAAGAGTGGGTGGGAGATACCCCATTTTTCTGGAAATATGACTCCATATTTGCAAAGTCTACTTGAATTTGGTGGATGCTACATTATGAAAATACAATCTCACGACACGTTTACCGCCCAAATGTTCTTGAACTCTGGTGAGACATTGCTAATTTTGTGGGGGTTATTGATGTTCACGAATTACGGAACATTTCTTGTGAAGATTCTGAACAGTTAATCGAATTTCTAATTCTTATGTTGATAAGTAGCCTCGAGGAATCTGTTTGAAACTCTTTCTTGAATTTTCTCTGCACTTGAATTGCATTTCTTGGCTTCATTCACAGGTTTTTGTTTTATTTTTGTTTTTTACAGTGGCATTCACTCTGTACAAGTCCCTGGAGTCAGTTGAGATAGAAGGTTATAGAGTAAGAGGTACAGCTTATATGTCCGGAAATTAACGGTTAACCGTAGACTTGATCCGTTTAAGATTGTAGTGATCGAGGAAGCAGCCTCTTAAGAGTTAGTTCCACAATGCAGTCATTTGTAAGAAGCAGTTGCTTGACTGGAACTTACGTATCACTAGGAGTATATCAAGGAAATGAGGGTGGTTTGCTACAATATGCGTGACAGGGCGGGATTTAGCCATCAAGGTTAGGACTGGTGTAACTAAGAAATCTAGTACTGGAATGCGATGTGATGTCAGTTCTTAAATATTTCAGTGAATATTGGACAACATCATCAAAGATGAAGGAAAAACTTAAAGCAACTGAAATGTGGTCCTACAGAATGATACTGTGGATATCATGGATTGAGCATGTGAGCAATGATGAGGTTTTGAAAAGGATGAAAACGAAAGGAATGTTAATACTGAGCCTCATAAAGAGACAACTCATATTTCTGGGACATGAAATGAGGAACGAGGGCTTGGAGAACCTGATACTAACACGCCAGATAGAGGGAAAAAAAAGACAGGGGAAAGCAGCGGATAACATATTTGAATGGCCTGAGCAGGTAGATGACAGAACGGGGGTTGCGTGATGTAACAAGAGAAATCGTGCTAAGAGCCACCAGGGATGTGGAGACGTGGAAAGCCATGATCGCCTATGCCCTGAAAAGACAAGGCACATAGAAGTTCATCTGAACACACACTATGGAAATAGCGACAGAGCAGCGAGAGGTTTGCGACATCTTGTCTGAGAGAAAGGAGTTGAAAAGCGGTAAATAATTCGTCGCGTACAAGGATGCGGAGACGCTTTTTGCTTAAATGCCATCGGTAAAGGCATTAATTTATCTTCTCACATCGGCTATATGCTACATAACTGGGTAGATTAAGCGTTAGTTGTGCTTTGTGGTCTGGCTAGGGGAAAGGCAAATATGTATTTGAAACCGTATCTACTGCCCATTGATCCGAAGATGGGAAGAACGAAGTAATGAGAGTGAAATAAAGGACAGACAGACAGACAGACAGACAGACAGACAGACAGACAGACAGAAAGAGAGGGAGAGGAGGTAGAAGACATAGAACACAAAACTGCATTTCTTCAGGCCAATTAGCACTCTTACTTTAGCGGGTCGTATATATCGAAAATTATAGGTTACGTGGATATTAAGGTAGGTGGAGGGATAGGAAACCGACCCTTCCCAGTTACCTTTCTTAAAAATGCTAAAGTCATCGCTGAACAAAAACTGAACAAAAAAAAAAAAAAACAAGCTTTAGCCTTAAAAATTATAGAAACAAAGTATGTTTCTGAATAAATACTTGTTAAACACGAATATTACACATTGTTCTGTTTCTAAATTATTTATGAGATGATTTATATCGAATTTATCACTATTTTATTTTATTTTTTTAAAATGCTAATTAGGAGATTATCCTGGAAGACAGATGACAGCTGAAAGATCGTATACCACCATATCATCCTGTCAATCCGACAACGGCCGATCCCACTGTAATATCGAGGTTTATATCTCTTTTATTACGGCGCCATTGTTATTTTATAATATTAGTTTTTCGTAACGTTATTCTGAAGGAAACTTTTGGTAACTCGTTATTAGCATGTTATAACATTTCAGTATCTTCGCGGAAACAAATACACAATAATACTGTCGGAATAATTCTCCAGAGTTATTCACTCAGAAAACAATCTCTTCAATGACGCACAACACCAGAATGATGCACAACACAGAACGGTATTTATCTGCAGCCCACCACCACCTAGGCGGGATGTGGCACAAGGCCTTTTTAATGTGGAGAACCCGAGCCATATAGCTCAGTCAAAGATTAATTGTCTAATATTTGCTAGACGATAGTCTACCCTTCTACGGAGTCTTGACTGGGTTACTCACTGATCGAAGCAAAACTCATTAAGCAGTTACGTTTGTTGCCTGGAGATCAATGTTCGACTACACGTGTCGATATCGAAACTTTCTTCTGATATAACAGTTATGCGTTAACTATCCGAAGAGGTTCACCATAATCTGATGATGGTTTTCAGTTTTTAACACGCTTTCTTACGAACATAACGGTGTCATACCGAGTTATGAATCTTACGGCATGGAAAATTTCGATATGCAGTCGAGGTACCAAGTAGGAGAACTCCGAACAAATGCCATTAAGATAATTATAGAAAAGATGTAGGGAAACCACACCACGGCGGTAAGAATCTGACTGAAGTTGAGATGCCAGGATAATACCAATAATATTACACATCATTCTTTGGATTTTTCGAGAATCTTCACACACACACACACACACACACATATATATATATATATATATATATATATAGGAAAGAATATTAAAACGTTTTGAGTTTAAAAATGTGTTTTTTTGACAGTATTTGTTTATTTCTACTATTATATTTTATATTTCAGACCGCCCTCGGTCCTTCATCAGAAACAAATGATTTTAAATTTTGAATTAGTAACGTATTTCGCGAGATTTCGCGAGAGTGTCTGTTAAGAGTCTGTTTACAGCACGTGACGCGTTTGTGGAGAGAGTTTTTGTTTTTAGATCAAGTGACGTTGAAAGCGACAGATTTTTTAAAAAATTATGTTTGTAAACATAAACCTATCTTTAATAATGCTTGTAAATTTGTTTTAGATAAAAAAAAAATTTAAAATGTATCTAAAAGAGTTTAAAAAAATTTTTTTTAAATGTATCTAAAAAAGTTTAGTTATTGAAGTATTTGTAAAGATTCAAATCTCCTAAGTCCCTATTTAACCCTAGCTTGTGTGTATTTAATTTTAAAATCCTGTATTTTTCTTTCTTTCTGCGTGTGTATGTAGAACTAAAATTGGACTCTATTAGTAAACATTTGCAATTTTCTAAGATGTGATCCGGTTGATTGAAATGTGTTCCTACTGGGGAATATTGATTATTTTGGCGTATATTAAGTTTGTGATTATTGAAGCGAAATCTAAAGCTATTACCGGATTCGCCAATATATCCACTATTGGGACATATTGATCAGAAGAGGAAGTATATGATGTTTTCGCTGTCACAAGTGAGGCGTGGTGGGTGCAATTTGATTTTGGTGTTGGGTACAGAGAATATTCTGTCGTTTACCAAATGTTTACAAATTAGGTACCTGGGTTTCTGACATTTTAAATTCCCTGATAGGTTTGTGTTTTTTAGATATTTGTTAGAAGTGAGGATAGTTGATAGTTGATAGTTGATCTAGCTAGCTATATATATATATATATATATATATATATATATATATATATATATATAGCTAGTTAGCTAGCTAGCTAGATAGATAGATAGAGAGAGAGAGAGAGAGAGAGCAGAAGCACGAACAGGGTATTGCAGTAATATTCAATGTGATGACGAATGTTAGATTTGTTAAGAATTAGCAGTAATGAAAGCATGTGATGGGGAGCAGGTGACGGTAATGAATGCCTGTGGATTCACTACTACAGAGAAGGCCCATTAATAAATAAACTTGTCATTGTTTGAATGTTTTAGATTTTTATAAGATAATTCTTGGGTCATTACATAAAATTCTGTATATATTTATAAAAAATGACTTTAGTTCATATAAACATAATTACATATAATAATATAGCATTTATATATAAGTACATAAACTTATATATATATATATATATATATATATATATATATAACTTAAATGATGGATCGTACCAACCATTTCTCAAAGAAAATAGTTCCCCCACTTATATTAATATTTCATCCAACCACCCCAAAAATATTATAAAACAGATACCCAATATAGTGAATAATAGAATCAACCAATTATCATCCAACATTAAAACTTTCAACGCAAGTAAAAATATTTACAATAAGGCCCTTCAAAAAAGCGGATATAAGAACAAGTTAACATATAATAAACCTAAAATAGACTCTGAATCATCCAAAAATAAAAATAAAGGAAGCTGTAGAAAAAGAAAGATAATTTGGTTTAACCCCCCTTATTTTAAACTAACTAACATCAATATTGGTAAATATTTTCTCAAGTTAAGAGACAAAAATTTGAATAACAGTAACCCTCTACGGAAGATTTTTAATAGGTACACCCTTAAAATTAGTTATTCTTGCACCCCGAATATGGACAGCCTTATTAGTTCCCATAATAGGAGTATTCTGGTGAACTTGCGCAATGCTGAATCTAGGTCCGGAATTCTAAACGAATGCAACTGTAATTCTGTGGACGCCTGCCCGGTGGAGAGAAAATGCAAATCCACCCAGGTGATTTATGAAGCCCGCATTTCTCCATCTAACAAAAAAAAAAACAAACAAAAAAAAAACGACTTCCGGACCTATATCGGTATGTCCGCCGATCCTTTCAAACAAAGACTGTATAACCACAGGTACTCCTTTTCGAACCCCGGTCAGAGGTACCAGACAGCCCTTTCGCGGGCATTCTGGAAAATGAATGAAGAAGGGCTGGATCCTGAAATTAGCTGGAAACTGATAGGTTCAGCCCGTATTCCGAGGAATTTTCGTGATAGGTGCTGTCTATGTTTACTGGAAAAAATTTCAATATTAAAATACCCCCACCAACACCGGCTACTGAATCTTAGGAGGGAATCCATCAGTAAGTGCCGCCACAAGGCAAATTATACGAATACTTAAATTTAGAATTTAAATCCCCGTTGACTAGATGTTAGAATATGGTTAACACATATATGTATATATATATATTTTGTTTCTCTAATATTTTTTTCTCTAATGTTTTTTCTCTAATAATTTTTAAACTGATAACTTCCTGTAATTGGCATTTAACTCCCTTCTACCTAAAAGGTTTAATCAAATAAACTTAAATAAAAAATTTTTAAAATCTTATATTGAAACCCATTCCTTTTCGCCTAAATATACCTCTTCAAACGGCCCAAAATCTTAACTTTAAAACGTAATTTAACTCATTTAGTTGTCTATCTTTATAAAACATGAACTCCTATACCTCCCCTTTCTAAATATGCCATTTCAACACCCTGTAACCCCTCGACTACCAGCTCTGTCCTTTTCCATTTTGTGACCGTTGTTAACCTAAAACCCCTCCACACTCTAACACAGGCCTTCGCCATTTGGAAAAACAATGTCGCTGACGTGACGTAGAGTCTCTATTAGAGATCCTATGTCGAAATGTACATCCGACACCTTTGAATTTTGAAAATTTTCTTTAATTTATATATATATATATATATATACCAAATAACCATATAATTGCATCTTTGGATGTACAAAACTTATTCACTAATGTTCCCATCCATGAAACGTATGTAGTGTATCAATTTATATGCCTGTTCAGAGATTGTATCTCTGATACTAATAATAAACCACTACGTATATTGGTTTTACTACAACCACGCTCTCCTGTAGACTTACGTATCACCTTTCTGATCATAGTTCAATTAATTTTTTTTTCTTGATCGTTTTTCGTAGAACTTAAAGAAATTAAATTTTTGTGATGGCTCACTACAATTTCCTATAATTTGTAGCTCTTAGTAAAGACTTCTTACCATCCTCTACTGACACCCATTCATGTAAATTAACATAGTTTTCTCTATTTGTTTTTTCTCTCGCTTTCTTTTTCTCTTTCTATCTCTCTCTGACGGCGTCCATCATTTTTAAACGCTTTTTGCAGTGGGAGGTACGTACTACATCCGTGTTTTTGATGAGTACGTTGCATTAAGGTTGGTACAATTTGATTTATGTATAAAGAAATAACCTGCCCTTAATAACATTAATTATGAACACGGTTACAGTTTACTGGTCATGTTTGGGAATTTTTTTTTTTTTTGATAAATCACATTTCAGCAACGTTTATATCATTTACAGTATCACTGACACACCATTTACTATAGTAATATAACTAATACTATTCGTAAAACTATTAGTATAACTAAAACCAAGTCTGGCTAAAAGTTTAGTGGAAACCACTCGCAATCAGCAAACGTTTGGACATGTTCTTCTTCTATGTGCCTTCAGGATATTATAGCAAATAGAAAATGAAGAAGTTGTTCTCTCTTTATTAAGGCTTACGCCCCGCCTAGTTTTATTATCCTTTCACACGGTCAGTCAGTGCCATAGGTGATACATGTTTGGGCGATCATGTCTCGAAAGAGAGATGACTGACTGGGCAGAAGATTATCCCGCTGTAGGTTATTATTACTTTCTGCGCTAGACTGGCTGCCAGCTAAGGCTATAGAATCCAATCTATCCTGGTTTTAACCCATAATTGGAGGGAAGGGACGAATTAATACCTTTCACAAGGGTATTTGCGCGTAAGTGAATAAAATGAATGCAACTGGAATTCGAACTCGGCTCACCGATTTTTCGTTCCGAGCACATCCACTGCACAACAACGCACTGTTATATAAGTCTCTCTCTCTCTCTCTCTCTCTCTTTCTCTCTTTCTCTGTCTTTCTCTCGCCATTAGATCCCTCATGCTAGCCAAACTTTCAAAGTCTATCTTCTTATTACGTGCCCAAGGAATTTCAGCTGTTTATCTTGATTTTGAGTTCAAGGATTCTTTCTTTTGACATTTTTCTTGTTGCTTACACGCTCCGTTCATGGAATTTTCAGTTTGCTTATGTGGAGCCACATTTCCGCTGCATCTCGTATTTTCATTATCCTTGAGGTGATTCACTGGCATATTAGAAGAGAGATATCACACAGATATTCAATACTCTTGTCTTCGTTAAAAAAAAAAAAAAATGAATAAATATAACTACCTTATTATTTTTTTTTTCAATGAAACATACATTAGGGAGGGTTTGGTGCCAAAATACAATATATATATAGTGTGTGTGTGTGTGTGCATATATATATATATATATATAGTCATCCGCAGACAGATCTTTTTCGCTGTATCACAGCTAATCAGTATGGTTAGATATCCGATTGTTATTACCCAGGATTGAAGCCCGACCGAATTGGTGTCACTAGGCGCTTCTACCTCTGAGCTATGGGCGCTCAGTAGAGGGAGGTAGACATTTAGCGTGTGATATACCATGTAAACATACACCAGCATTTAGAGTGTTCTAATTCATTACTGAATGAACGATATATATATATATATATATATATATATATATATATATATATATATATATAGTTAAATAAAAAGAAGTCAAATGGAAAATTTTATTTAACTCGCCTATGCGTTTCGTCCTGTAATGACCTTTATCAAGGCAAAAAGATGAAATTGCGTATCTATAAGCAAACAGTATTATCAACTAAAAAAATGCTACAAAATCATTCTAAAATACTAACACAAAATTTTAGTTTTAGAATTCCTTTAAGGGTAGTGCAATGCCACGAGATGTTAAAATGAAGGGAATTTAACCGTTTTCTTTGGATTTTTTATTATGTATGTTAGTCTGTGTGCATATCGTTTCCATAACAAAAGATGAGATTGGGAAAAAAACGGGGCGCAAATTGATATTTTGGTAGTACTGGATGGCGGCGATCTCAAGAATTTTCTTTCTGAATAAATTGCTTACTTGCTTACTCTTTCTATTAGTGTGGCATTTTTAAAATCGAAATTGTGGTCGAATTCATCTTTGTGAATAACTAATGCATTCGTCAGATTATTATTAGTGATGTCACTTCTGTGTTCATATATACGTTTTTTAGATTTCTACTTGTTTCTCCGATGTACATTCAGGAACAAGTTCGGCAGTTAATTATGTATATATTTGCTTGTTTATTATTATGATTTCGTTTTTTTCCTGACAATATCCATAATAGTTTTCGATGTAGTTGTTACTATCTGTGTGTTTTTTTTTTTAGATGGGATAAATTGTTTTGGATAGTGGATGCAATGGAGTTAGTGGGTAGTATAATGTGTTTGTTATTGTTTAAATTATTATTGTCAATAATGTTGCTTTTGTTCATTTTGCGTTGTGAATAAACTGATACGGATACTGTAAATTTCTGAATGTGTTTTCTGCGTATTTTTCTTCTTTTGCTAAATATTGGGGCTGCAGATTCTTCGTGCTCTTAAAAAGAAATCTATAATAATACCAGATTTGATTTTAGAAGACTGGTTAGAATATATATATATATATATATATATATATATGTGTGTGTGTGTGTGTGTGTGTGTGTGTGTGTGTGTGTGTGTGTGTGCGCGCGCGCACACACTATACATGTTTGTAAAAGCATTTTACACATGTTCCCAACGTCACTATGAATGTGCTAGTAAATGCTCTTTAGTATTAAATGCCCAACACACTGCCTTCCTCTCTCTCTCTCTCTCTCTATATATATATATATATATATATATATATAGAGAGAGAGAGAGAGAGAGAGAGCTGAAATTACTTGGGACTCTTTAAGTAATACTGAAAATGGATATAGTTCCTGCTTTGCTATTTTTAATCATCCTACCAAGAAACTTATTCTAGACCACGTGGGAATAAAAATAAACACTAAATTGCTAAATTATTTAAAAAATATATCAATAAAAAAAAGCGTGAGCGCAGAAATGCTCTCAGTCAGTGAAAGACTAAACGATAAACACATTTAAGGTTAGCAGTCTTTGCAATTAAGTTTTCGTCATCAAAGCTAGTGCATAAATAGGATTAATACAAATATAGCATTTGTCATTTAGCTGATGATGTTATATTCAGTATCCGGAATTTCGTAGACTCCAGCAATCGCTTCGCTCACTCTTCAGAAGATATCAGCAACTGACTGCTTATCTTCTCGTTTTCTTTATTTTTATATTATGTTAAAAGAAATTATGAACTTTTTATTGATGTAAGGTTTATCTTTTTGCTTTCTTTTGTGTGTGTTTACACTTGCGTGCGTTCTTGCATTTTTCAGTGTGCCTGTGTTTATGTGCGTACGTATAGAATGTTCTGGTTACATATATATATATATATTTTTTTAATCATATCACCCCAAGCAAGGCGAAAACGCCACTGATGCGCAGGGGGCTACGTAAGAGTGAAAAAACTGGAAAAGAGAAAAACCGGAAACCACATCCTAAACAGGAAACAAGGGATGAGCCTCTTCACCTGTTCAATAGACGTGGGTGGAGTGTGAACCGGGCGATAGTTTAGTCTATCTACTCCAATTGAAAAAAAAATAAATTTAAAAAAAGAGTGAAAAGACTGGAAAAAAGAAAAACCGGAAACCACAACCTAAACAGGAAACAAGGGATGAGCCTCTTCACCTGTTCAATAGACGTGGGTGGAGTGTGAACCGGGCGATAGTTTAGACTATCTGCTCCAATTAATGTACGTATATATATGTGCTTATAGATATATACATGTGCTTAAATACATACAGATACACACGCATTTATAGAACTTTTTCCTCTCTCTCTCTATATATATATATCTATATATATATATACACACACACACACATACACCATATACACTCGTACACATATATACAAAGCTATATAATAAATACAGGGGGTGCAAAAGTAGATATACAGTAATGAAAACCAAAACGTGCGCACTAAATTTACTGATTTTCATGGTACAATGACAGTTACTGTAAATGTACTTTTGCAGCGATATTTTTTAAAACTCCCACAAGTATTTATCTTAAGTGTTTTGCTATTGTCTCATCAATATCTATGTCATATTTTAGCAATATTAGTGTCGTAACGGTTCTTACTTTTTCATCGTCTTTTTATGTGATACAAAAATAAGAACTGAAAACATTCAAACGACATTATCAAGACAAGCAGTAATAACCGAAAAATCTCGGGCGTATTGATCAAACTTGCTGTTGTTTGTATCTGCCTTAAAAGCTACTGAACTATAATATGAAAAATCAACTAAGAGAAATAATAATAATAATAATAATAATAATAATAATAATAATAACCGCATAGTTCACGACATCTTTTCTGACAAATGACTTTTTCATATTCCAATGTTTAAAAAAAAACATCCATTTTTTTTAATTTTATATATATATATATATAAGAAAAATTAAGACAGACGCGTTATTTCATGGTAATTCGGAAGCTTCGGTCTTAATTTTTCTTATATTTGCTCTATATGTATTTATATGCATATATGTTTAGAGCTCTCGTAGAGAGTTATCCTACCATTATATGTAAAGGATACTCCTTTGGATTCTTCTATGTCCACAGGGCATGTTAATATATATATATATATATATATATATATATACAGCGAAACGGGCTTGTATGTGGATGACTAATATATTATGCTCTCATTACGATTGAGCTCTCTGGAGAAGAAAATTTTAAAAACAGTTCCCACTTCGGCTATAATGCGTGACTCTTCAGAAATGAATTGAGTTCTCTCGGTGACTGGCGTCTGTATACACTGCTTATATACAAGACGTTAAAATTTCCCTTCGCCGATGGCTTAGGGAGTAGAGACTCCGACTGACACCAAATCGGTCGAGTTTCGATCGCGGCCAGAAGCAAGTGGATATGTCTAGCCATACTGATGAGCTGTGATACAGCGAAACAGGCTTGTATGTGGATGACTAATATATATATATGTGTGTGTGCGTGTGTGTGTGTGTGTGTGTGTGTGTTTCAAATAGGGAGTGTGTTCGTTGTTCGGTAAATGAGCTCATTTAGCGACACACCTCAACTGACATCTTGCTGAGGAAAACACTAAAATCTTACGCTTCGGAGAGAAAAAGACCAAGAAAAAAACATTTAATTTAATTGAGCGAAGACAAAAAAAAAAAAGAACGATGATGTTTGTCTATTTATTGCAACACTGTTAATCGTTTTGGATTGGTTTCAATATCACCATTAACTATTTGCGGTTACCTCTTGTTTCTAGATGAAACCACGTTTGACGTCAGATAATTCTATATCTCTATTAACACTGACGTGTCAAAAGTCATACTATGGCGATATGTAATCATAATGGTAGACGGCGCCGATTTGTAATACCAACGTTAGAGAAATTCTTAAACTGATATCTGTCGTTATTTACTTCTTCTTCTTCTTCTTTGTGCCTTGACGTAAGCCATCATGGCCTTCCATGTTTCTCTATCCCTGGTGGCTCTTACCACGCTTTCTCCTGTTACACCACGCAATCTCCGTTCTGCCATCCATTCACTGTTTTCCTCAGTCTCTCCTTCCCTCTATCTGGCCTGTTAGTATCAGGTTCTCCAAGCCCTCCTTCCTCATTCCATATCCCAGGAATTTAACTGTCTCTTCTGATGCTCAGTATTAATTTCCGTTTCGTTTCCATCCTTTCCAAAACCTCATCATTGCTCACATACTCGATCCATGACATCCGCAGAATCCTTCTGTAGAACCACATTTCAGTTGCTTCAAGCTTTTCCTTCATATTTGATGATATTGTCCAACATTCGCTGCCATATTGAAGAACTGACATCACATCGCAATCCACTACTCTCTTCTTTGTTTCTAGCGAAGTCTTTCTGTCTCGTTATGCTCTACTTAGCTTCTGGAACGCGTTCTTCACCATGCCAATTCTTGATTTTAGTATCTCCACCTGTATTTGGGAATTTTGGACTGCTCTTTTTGCTGATGATATTTACTACGTTACTTAAAAATCGTAAACTAAAATGGAAATAGAATATAAAAATAAAAAGTATTTACGTTATTTACATTGTTTGTTCTTATCTTTATTGCTACATTCACGACATTTTGACCTTCTTCAGATAATTGGAATTTTAAACTGAACCCTTTATTTAGATCAACCCCAGATGTTTTAGTTATCTCCCTCTAACTCGATTTTCTAAGGGTACATGGCCCAGTAGATAAAAATAACTTGATCCGAAGAATTGTGAGTCCAATACCTGGCTACAGTAGTGGTGAACAAAAACTTAGAACTGAAATATTCACAAGAGGCATGATTCATGGAAAGAGAACAATCTACTCTAGTGATCGAAATAAAGGGTTCAGTTCGAAATTTCAATCATTTGAAGGACGGAGCGCACAACAGCCGAAACGTCGTGAATATGACAATAAAGATTAGAACAATAGTTCGACAAATGTAAATTATTTCCATACCTCATCTCAGAAATATAGGCAAATAAATAAGTATAATAGATTAAGTAAGTAACCACATTAATTAACACAAATGAGAATAAATTATTAAATAAAATTGCACCATACTAAAAAAAAAAGTCAACTTACATTAGGCAATCACCCTCAACATTGTCTCGCTACTGACTAAGTTACCAAACGGGAGTATGACACTTACCAGTTTATATCAAATCCGAAAAAAATTATTGGGTCGATTTTTCGCAAAATACTCCCGGTTCCCCGAACGAACAAAGACCAGTCAGGCCGAGAAAGAAAAAGCAATAACACTTACCTTAAACTGCGAAATACATTGACGTTTGTGGTGAAATGGATATCGACTCGGAATGAGAAATCGTACAGCCGAGTTCGAATTTCTGTTAAATTCACTTCTGCACATATACTCTGGGTAAAGGTATGAATCCATCCCTTTTCCCTCCAGCTGTGGGTTAAATAGCAGGGCATATTGGGTTCTAGAGTCAATTTACCGTATAAAGAAATGGCAATCTATTGCGGGATAATCTGCCTAGTCAGTCATAGATCGAAAGAGTCATGAAGCGTGTATAACGTATGGCAATTGACTGACCTTATAACATGGAAGGTCATTTTTAATAATAAAAGTATTTATATATTTCACCTTCTTTCATGCAACTTTGAGGATCACATGGTAACCCGTCACGTGTCTACTTTAACTATAAAAGGGTTAGTACAGAAAATAAGAAGCTTTTTAGTTGCAAGGTAAGTACATTGGTTCTTTCCTGCCTGATCAACCGTCAATTTATCCATACATCCCCGAAAAACTGAAAAATTAAACATGAATAATAATATATAAGGATCTACAGTGCCTTACGGAAGAGCGTTAATAATTTTAGTAAGAGTTATATATATATATATATATATATATACTGGTGCATCAATTTACTTAAGGAGAAGACTGGTCCTGCGCCACCACTTTAGAGAAGCACAATCAGAACAGTACTATTTTTGTCATTATCAAGAGGGGAGATTCAATTCCTACACTTCTGAATTGACACCAGTCATCACACCTCTCACAGAAAACCATTACTCAATCAATTTGTGGGACATTGCAGCCTCAACAGAGCCAAAGATCCTCCCCTTCCTCGAAGATGAGGTTTGAGGAAGAACAGGAGTATGATCCGCTGCAGTTAAATCAGTAGATAAGTGCATAGACTTGATCTTCCCTGTCTGATGACAGGGACACCTCAAGAGGAAATAGGTGTTTGAAGGAGTGAATCTGCACTGTAGCCCACCTGTTGATCTTAGCTGACGTGACAACAACATCCTCTCCACTAATTACTCCTGTGACAATCCTAAGAACCCAAAAGGTTCTGGGCTTAAGAACATCCTGACGCTTAACAGGTATTCCCCATATCATAAGGCCTTAATTTTTTCCAGGCATTGGTTTCGCACCTACATGGTTTTTAATAATAAAAGTATTTATATATTTCACCTTCTTTCATGCAACTTTGAGGATCACATGGTAACCCGTCACGTGTCTACTTTAACTATAAAAGGGTTAGTACAGAAAATAAGAAGCTTTTTAGTTGCAAGGTAAGTACATTGGTTCTTTCCTGCCTGATCAACCGTCAATTTATCCATACATCCCCGAAAAACTGAAAAATTAAACATGAATAATAACAAATATATAAGGATCTACAGTGCCTTACCGAAGAGGTTCTGAGGAGTCTCTCCTGGCTGGCTGGCATAAAAAGAGCAAAATCCCTATCATTCTGGTTCGACATAAGCCAAGCATTCTCATTAGGCCTCAAAAACATTTTAGGTGTTACCGTCTCTAGCTTGCCTCCGCATATATATATCTAATATAATGATTCAATTAGTTAAGTGCCATACGTGATACATGCTTGGGCGATCATGTCTCAAAAGATAAATGCCTGACTGGGCATAAGATTTTCCCGCATTAGGTTGCCATTACTTTCTGCGGTAGACTGATTGTCAACCAAGGCTATAGAACACAATCTACCCAGTTACTTGACCCAGTTGGAGGAAAGAGATTTCTCAATGGTATTTGCGCGTGTGAATGCAACGAATTTGACAGAAATTCGAACTCGGCACTCCAACTTCTCATTCCGAGCCTATATCCACTGCACCACAACACACAATCTATATAATGATTAGTAGGATGAAATAATCTACTTCACCCCGGCCAACTACCTTGTGGAGACAGGTTTTGACAGTTTGGAGACTTATTTCCTAAGCAGCTTCAACCAAGGAAAGAAAAGTGAAATGGGGCAGAGTTGATTCAAGACCCAATCTTCTGCTGAAAACCATGGCACAAAAACCAACTTCTTGAATGGCGGCCCACCTTCCTTGTCACTGCAGATGGCAGCTCGCATACCATACGTAATAAGGCCTGAATAAAGGAGAGCACACTCATGCCCGGCACTACCTCAATAAGTACTGCTCTAACAATGAGACAAGTGAAGATGAACAAATTTTCAACTTCTTACTAGCCTCTCTAATCTAAAGGTGTCTGGTGAAATCAACTCCAGTATGTTCTGAAGAGAATATCTACTTCCACTCGTGAAAGTGGGTAAATTGGCCGCATTGCGAGGCAGGGATTATCTGGCACTGCACAATGCACAAGAACCCATGACAGTCTTTACTGCTTGTCTTCCATTGGGTATCCAGTAACCACGACGTCGCCATGTAGCCAAAGTTGACCCAGATACTAAGGGCTGGCACATGGCATAGCAGTGAATCCATTATGAGCCTGGTTATCGGATGATGTTTAGCCAACAGGATAAGATGTTTAACGTCCATGTGAGAAAATAAAGAGATCTACTAATTCTGCAGCCCGACCTGACTAGGCCCTCCCCGTTAATGAACAGGTCAGGGTATCACAACAACCTAGGGACGTTCCTGATCGAATGATCCAGGAATAATTCTAATTCCTCAGATAATGACTGTTGTCTTCATTAGAAAAAAGACAGCTCTTCACTGTCAACTGCAAATCGCTGCAAAACTATTGCCGAATTTAAGGACTAAGGAAGTTACCCAGAAGAGCTTCAAGAAGGAAGAAAACCTCTCGAGGGGCAAGACAGTTGAGAATTGATTGAGACAGGGCAGCTCTTGAGTGACCCTAAGAGTAGTGACCCAACTTAACCAATCGAGTCTATGGCATCAGAATTGAATGCAAAACCTGAACTTTTTCAACGTCCCTAGTGATCAAGTCAGCAAGGTTCTCTGTTTCAGTACATACCGGAATGGGAAGAAGCTAAAATAGAACTCCAACTTAGCGTTCCTCAGCAAAACATTCTTCAGTTTGTTCCAACAAAGAGGTTCTTACCAACAATGGACCAAGAGAGAATCCGAGAAAGGACAACCTGGGAATCTGTGGTCACATATATTATGATTGGTGTAAATCCCCCACAACTTTTCATGATAGTGGGAAACTATTTCAGAGCCAAGTACGCTGCCAAAAGTTAAATGGTGGGAAGATTTTTTCTTTTCGAGGGTGCTACCTTAGTCTTGGAAAAATCAGACAAAATTGGCGAATCTGCAACACATAGGCAGCGAGCCCATATGCCTCCGGCGATTCATCACAAAAAAAGGAACAGGTTTCCAGCCTTACCTTAACTGATGGTCTTTCAGGAAAGGAAATGTTTCCCTATCCATAGAGATAAGATGAAAAGTTTTTCCACCTGGAAACCTGCTCATTCCATCCTAAGCCTTTCTCTCATCGTTCGCTTAACAGGATCTAACCTCGAAATGAGACAGGCAAGTATAGAGACAATGGGTCGAAGGGTCTTGACACTTAAGAATTAATTCACCCTTTACTTTTCTGGAGAATCTAGAGAATGAGACGAGGCCCCAGAAGAAAGGTCATCTGAGACGGTGCAGCCGAAGGATCTTTATTATTCCGCGGGAAGCGAGGCAGTCTTAAAAATGAATTCGATCAAGGTAGCAAAAGACTTCTCTCGTTTAATGGACAAATCAAATACGTCCTAAAAACATTGTCAATGATTTCATCCTTATCGAGGTATTTATTCTTCAGGACAGTAAGGACTACTCAATAATTGTTGTTGCTTATATATACACACCTGATCAAAATTTTAAGACCACTTAAAAATCTTTAAAAAAAAATATATTTTTCCGGATAGATTTTAAACTACTTCCACTTAAGGTTACCAATATTACAATTTAAAAGGTTATGGAAACAAAAAGATATATTCCAAACATTTTATTTAGAAATTTACATTTTTATAAAATGAGGTGATTTACACATGATCAAAATTATAAGACCAGAGACAAAAATTCTACGAAATTGTACAAAAAGTGTATGAAAGCATTCAACAACCAAATTTAATAATGAGTTCTACCTCCACTGCTTTTGATGATTTCAAAAATTCTGTCGGGCATGCTAGAAATAAGCATTTCCATTAAGGTGCGGGGGATGTTGCTCCAGCTTCTGAAGATGGCTTTACGAAGTTCATTTTTTGTTGAATATTGTTTGCCATTTCGATGAACATCCATCCTCAAATATTTTCAATTGGGTTAAAGTCTGATGAGCATGCAGGATGTCCCAAGAGATGGACCCCATTTTCTTGTAGAAAGATCAAGGTCCGTCTTGCAGCGTGGATTGCAGCATTATTCTGTTGGAATAACCATCCATCCACACACAAACGATGGCCCTCCATCATCAATGATACTTTTTGTAGCATGCTAACATAACCAGCCGCTGTTTGACAACCCTGCACCACCTGCAGCTCCATCGTCCTTCTGTAAGAAAAGGCACCCCATACCATTAGGGACTCTCTACCACTATGACGTGTGAAGAAAATTTCAGGAGGCATGTTTTTGTTATGCCAATATCGTTGGAAGCCATCAGGACCATCTAGATTGAATTTTTTCTCATCAGAAAACAGGACTTTCTTCCACTTCTCAACGTTCCATGTTCGGTATTCACAACCAAACTTTAAGTAGTCCACTTTGTGACGTGGAAGCAGCCGAGGAATTTGTTTACGCCTTCTATTTACCATGCCTTTTTGTCGTAAGTGTCGTCTGATGGTTACGGGACTGCAATCAGCATCTGTGACTGCCTTAATTTGACTAGAAAAAAGTCTCGCCTCTTTCATAACAACCCGTCTTATTCTCTTACTCAATGCAGGAGAAATTTTTGGGGGCTTACCAGAGGATTTTGCTTTTCCATAATTCTCACTGTTCTTTAGAAAGTTGCAAATCACAGTTTTACTGTGATCTACCTTAGCTGCGATCGCCCGCTCTGACAAACCTTGCTTATGGAATTCTAGAATTCGAGAACACTCAACTTTGGTAAGTTTGCTTGCTTTAGGCATGGTAACACCTTTACGCAGTGATTGCTAATATCTAACTGAACTAAAAACATTGGAATTACCATTGATCTAACAATTTATGCCCCTGGTCTTATAATTTTGATCATGCGTAAATTGCCTCATTTTATAAAAATGTAAATTTCTAAATAAAATGTTTGGAATGTAGCTTTTTTTTCCATAACCTTTTAGATTGTAGTATTGGTAACCTTAAGTGGTAGGAGTTTAAAATCTATCTGTAAAAAAATAATTTCTTTTTAAAGATTTTTAAGTGGTCTTAAATTTTTGATCAGGAGTGTATATATATGTATATATATATATATATATATATATATATATATGCTTCAATTAGGATGGAAAGAGAATATCGCCTGCGTGGTCGGCCGAAGAAAAATTACTGAAAATTTCTTAGCACAAAAAGAACTGCGATGAGCATTAGAAGTTATGCTAATTTTTTTTCATCCCTGTCTAGAGTGTCCAATCAGAAAATTTGCTCGGTCGTTGCTTTTTTTTTTTTTTTTTTTTTTTGCTTACTGGAGAACATATTTTTTTATTCTTTGAAAGAGGAAAGTACGATTTCTTAACTTGGTGAGGGACTGTGCTATTTTCGATGTTGCGAGATAAAGGTTGGATGTTTGACTCCGTCTACGTTGCCTGCTGGGCTGCTCACACCAGATCTGCGACCGAACTTGGTTTTGGCACACAGATTTTTTTTATTTATTTCAATTTCAAAAGTATTAATAACTTTATTTATGCAAATATATAAATAAAACTGTAGTGGTTTGTCTGTGTTAAAGTTGAAGATGATGGTAACCGCGTCTTTACTGGAAATTCCACGGGTTTTACTCTATTGTTCACTTTCCAATTATTTTATTTTATATATTTATTTATCTATTTTTTTTTTCAAGAATATAGTTTCAATATCTGGCGATATTAACAACGCGAAGAAAGCATTCATTTCACCTTATTCTTAAGTAATGCTAACCCTAATATCTTCAGCCAGGATCCGAACTCTATTCGCTGAATTCATTTTCTTTGTCAATAACCGTCATTCCGACCGGCACTTCTGCGATAACTGTAGAAGAATGCATTAACATAGACTTTTAGATAGGTATGTGTGTGTTTCTGTGTGTCTGCCACGTATTTGTCTGCGTTTGTCTGTGCTTTCGTGATCATGCGCTCACTTAGCGAGACTAAACTGATCAACACATGCGCATTAGTGGCACTCACTCAGCTTGAAATGTCATTAACTTTTCTAAGCATGAGTTTATATTTTAATGCCTCCTTTGTGGACGATTCCGGGTGGAGATGAACATACCCCTGAGTGCGATACGATGGCATCTTGTCAGATGGTTTTAAATAGTTAAGCGCCGTCTCGGACATCTTGAGAAAGAATTTCTTTAATGACATCTGCAAATGAAGCCTCCTTTTCGTCAATACCTTGCGTTTGGGGCAGAACATAGGGTTTTGTTATTTTTAATATGTAGATATTTATAAAAGTTTATAACCCGCCTCATATTGTTTTAATGATAAAACTAGTAGAACACTCAGATCTTTATTTTATTTTAGTAGTAAATTTAGTACTCACTGAGTGTCGCATACTAAGCTATGATCAGTATATAGCTACAAGGTAGAAATATTTATTAAGCCTATTTGTTACTTTATAAATAAAACATAAAGTATATGTTACCAGTATTATTGTGCTACATTCCCACGTAGTCAACATCAGGATTGATGGGTTTTCCTGCCAGTGCATCAGAGCATATATATAGATATACTCCTCAAAGACATCGAGCGACAGAAGCTACCCTTGCATTGTGTGTGTGTGTGTGGAGCTGTTTGCCGCGTATACGTCTTTTTTGGCTACAGATCAATGATAATCTGAAGGTGTCATGTCGGGGCTATGCGGTAAAACGTCCCAAACCTCTAACGGGGACAGTCCTGCGCCCTGTTAGACAGTGGCGATTGTGAAACTCTGAAACTTAGAGGCCGAGATTTTTCTGAGGAGGTGGGTAAACTCAGGCAGCGTCTTCATTTCATACTACACCACTATCGTATACACAACGGGCACCTCGAGTTGGTGCAATGGTTAGCAAGCTTGCCTTGCTAGAATCATTACAATTGAGTAGTGAGTTCGATACTAACTGATTGCCCCATACTATCGGCCATGTGCCACATTTAAGCTGCGCATAGAAAATTAATGAGCACCTCGCGGTGGTTTAATGGTTAGCAAACTTATCGCACTAGAATCGTTACAGCTGAGTAGCGAATTCGAGTCTCACCGGATGCCCCATATTTTCGGCCCTGAGCCACATTTAGCGGCGCATAGAAAATCACCTATCGTATACACAACTTAAGAATGAGTCTGGTTTTAAGTATGTCACTTTACCAAACTAAACGGAATAACTTTTCGTTTATAATAGTGAAGTTTTAATCTATCCTTGCCCTCTTTTCCACTCTCAAGTTGATGGAACACAAGAGAGGTAAATTTCAGAATAAAATCAAAGAGTTAATACTAACGTCAATACGTTCTGAAGATCAAATCTTATCAAAATCAAAGACTGATCAATTTCATTAATTTTTGAAACTTATAAAAGGGGATGCAACCGAGTGGCTAGCCAAAATCTGGTATGACCTTGGCTCCTTCTGCCCCTCCCGCAACAGAATATCCATTGCTGTTACTGGGCAGCAGATTGACAGTCTCGCAAAAAAAAAAAAAAAGAAAATGTACTGGTTTCTTTCGACGAACATTTTACTTCAGGTTGTCTAGTAGTTCACAAAACTATGTTAATTTTCTGACCATGCGGTCTAAAATTTAGCGGCATCCCAGAATACAGGGAACATCATTTTCTCTGTTTGCTTCGCGCTGAATATGGCTGCCTCCCAGACCATGAAAATAATTTTAGACGCCGGAGAATCAAGATGTGCGTAATTTTAATCACTCGTCATTTTATAGTCCTGGAATTACGATCTTTTCCTCTAGACAGTCTAAAAAAAGAAAAAACAAAGTAATGATTGGTGCTATGTATTTAGAGATTATTGATAAAATACAATGAATAATCTACAATATTAGTAGTCATTACCTGGCATCTCGCCTTAAGTTACTTTCCCACCACTGTAACGTACCTTCTCTGTGTCATTTTTATAAATATTTTTCATGTTAATTGTTCAAATGTGCTTTCCTTTTTGGTACGTCAACTTTACAAATTTAAGCGCAGTACTACATTTGAAGTAGTACTCATTTTACAGCTTAAATACATAGATGTCACCGTAAATTCTGTGCTAACAAATTATTCTATCATACTTCATGCTTGTAAAACTTTTTTGTTGCTTTTAAATTTGATTTTCTAAAATTCAAATACAATATCTATTGTTATCTACTGTCTTCTTTATTCTTTTTCTTTCGATTTCTTTCTTCTTAACAGCATTTTTCTCAAATCGTCGAACATTCAGTAATCTTCTTGAGTACGAGGGCTTTATTACCTTCCTTGGGGTAAAATTTGTTCGAGTTATGTACCTATTCTGTAATATACGTTACTTCAAATTAGCTTCGGTTTGCAGAGAAATCATACCCTGGATATTACATATGTCATACATTTATCTATACAAGCATGTAGCTACATACACAATGTGTATTTGCCTAATATCGCCATCTTATCACAACATTCTCGCCATTATGCCTTCCAGCCTTATTCAGGAGTTTCTCAAACAAGGTAATTTTCAAATTATTTGGAATGGAACACTTTATTAAATTTTGTGAGAGACATTCTTCTTGAATGTCTAGATATATCATATCATGTTCTATTTTCAGTACTGTTAGCTTTGTTTTCATAGAGTCTGAATCAAATCCATAAGTTCTTTGCTAAGAGTTTATTCTCTTGCACATCTGGCTTGTGGTATTCTATTTAGTCTACTTGCTTTCCAGTTAACTTTGCATTTAATTTTTTGAAGATCAATGCCAGGCATTATTTACCATTTTCTTGGTTCCTGTTCTTTTATAGTTCTCACTCCTCCATGATTTTAGTTATCTTATTTTCATATTCAGTAACCCCCTTTGTATCTTAGTGGCTTTAATATCTTGCTTGGTAGTGAAATGATTAAAAAATGCCTGGCTTACGGTCTAAAGTGCAAAAGTAGCATACATAAGGAATACAATCCTATGTAAGAAACCTGCTCCTTCTTCTTTTTAACTCTTACTGCTATTGCTCCATCATTGCATCATTACCCACTTCAAAATAGGTAGCATCAAGCAATTGGAACTACCCTTGCAACATCTTTGAGAAACCGCTTCTCGTATAAACGCCGTTTGAAGGCTTTAAATAGATGACACTTTGAAGGTTTTATGTCAAAACTATGCAAGAGATGCCGTAAAACATCCCAATCATTTCAGTAGAGTTAATCCTTTGTCCTTTTTACCGTATTCGGGGTGACGTGAAATATTGAACAATGTTAAATGTCTGACCATATAGCAAGAGTAAATCCTTTGTAAATCCTTTGACCCGTTAACCGTGTGTCATGTAGTATTATCATACCACAGGAGGATAGCTGTGAATAAATGAATAAAAATAGACAACAAATTTTCATAATCCCTAAGAATAGAAGAATAATATAAATCGGCCAACAAACAAAGACATAGTTCGACCAACCAGTCAGAATGTTTTCACAACCTGAGTAAAAGGCTGCGAGCCACTGAGAAACAAACGGCGTTTTTAAAGCGGATCTATAGATATGTATATAAAAAGATGGAAAAGCAACCAAATTCAGGGCCGATAAATTACTCTTACTTCTTAAAGAGAACCCACAAAATTCCTCTTCCCAAAAAGTATTTTTGAGCGAACTAAATCACATAAAACAAGAAGTAGTCAACAATAATTTCACAACTACATAATTGATAAACAAATAAAATCATTCTTACAAGAATAAGCAACGCCAGTAATAAATATACTACACAACAAAGCAACATATTTTACTGCAACCAGATGCACAATAATTATAAGCAAGACGAATTCGATCTACGAAGAATTATTAAATATCAGATTTCTGTCGTAATTCCTGAAAAAACACGTAAAATTTACAGAAAATGGAAGACAACAAACTGTCACTAATCAATAATACGATCAGGTCTAAGCGAGCGATCACCTATTTAGTGTATGAATTTCAATGCCACGTATAAGACTGTTTCTTATCAGAAATCAATTATCTAAATCGGACACCCTACCACCTCCTTGACTAGATGCTTTACATGTTACTTATCAAACCAAAGTGCCATAAGAACATTTATTAACCCATAAATTACAAGAACCCTTTCGAAAAGTTCTGATCGTAAACATTCTATATATATATCAAAAGATTAAAGATATTGAAGAGGCATTATATATCAAATATTTCTCTCCTACCATCAATCATACATTATTTAATAGTGAGATTGAAGTATTGTAAGTTTTTTTTTAATAAATGCTCACGTTAATTCCAGTCACGCGGAGCATGTGAAGTGTTGGAATAAACGCTCAAAAAAAAAAAAAAAAGAAAAAAAAGAAAAAACATTACGTAACAGTCCAAACATGAGAAAAAAAAATAATGTCAGAGACATAAGCAGAGACATAAACTGAAAGCTCTTGGGACGTTAAAAATTATGGACAATTTTTATATTCCTTATCTCCAACAAAAAGAAAAAATGTCAGGATACTGGAAAAACTTAATAAAATAAATCCTCCTTTTAAAAGATGTTTGAAAGAAAGGTTGCTGCCCAATTATACATTAATAATAATAATATTTTATTTATATTAATAATAATAATATATTGAAAATAGTAATAATAATAATATATTAGTAATAGTAAGAACTACTAAAGTAATAAACCAAATATACTTCCTGCCATATCCTCTCTTTCTCTTTTTCTCGTATGTTGCACTTGAATTCTTGAATCTTCAACTTTCACCCTATCCATCTGTATTTATTGTGTATATAAATATTTATTTTATACTTTTCGACACTGCAATATTTTTTAATCATTACACAGGGTCAATATGCACCCAAAACAATTATACCCGTATATGGTGGAAATGTACGTTGTCATAGCATAATTATACCCGTATATGGTGGAAATGTACGTTGTCATAGCATAAACAAATCATTCATAACTGAAAACATTCTAACCTCTATTATTCAAATATTGTGAACTCATTAATCTCTGAACATGCCATATAAAGTGGGTCGATCTCTCTGAATGCTTCCAAGTCAATAGAATTGTGGTTCTGTGGTGTTGGTATTCTTGGCAACTTTTATCGGATTTTCAGAAATAAAATGAATTGACTGAAGGGTATAAAAACATAATATATTTTCATTTATTTGCTTTTGAGTGAGGAGTGAATTGTTTGGTATTCAGTGTAGCAAAATATTTATTTATAAGGCGAATATTGGTGACATGATTGGAGAAAGTCCGAAGATAGTGGTTTTTGAAGTCAGACCACGATAAGGATAGTAGTAATCTTAGAAGTAGGTCAGTGTTGTTCATGGCTCCAAGTAGGCAGAAAAATCATTATTAGATGACTCCTTATCAACTTTACACATCACCCATGGATGGTTTCTCCGTCCTAAATTACTACTAATATGCGTACATTCAGTTGGTTGTGAAGCTTTTACCTGTGATTTTTTTTCTAATTCATGTACATTCAGTCTTTCGATTCAAGTGCATATAAAAAAAACATTTAATGCCATTGTGCATTTCTACTAATTTTCGGTCAGCTCCGTTATATGGAAAGGCTTGTTTTGTCAAAAATTCTTTAGCTGCAAGGGATACATTTAAAATATGAAAATAACTACAGATCGCGTTTGCGTGTTACAATAAGTTCGTTTTTATAATTTACCCTGAATATGATCATGGAAAAGATAGAAAATAGTATGACTAAAAAACCTACGGCACCTTCCTTGTTGAATTTCCTCTTAACAGCGGGAAACAGATTAGAAAACTGGAAAGGATCAGTATAAAAACATTCACAATATTTCTATATAATTCAATGAAACTCACACACATCTATATATTTATGTGAATTGGTAAATATATACATACAGGAATATCAGTCAGGTAAGTGCCATACATGATACACGCTTGGATGATCATGTCTTGAAAGTAACGATTGACTATGCAGAAAATTTTCCCACAGTAGGTTGCCATTATTTTCTGCGGTAGACTGGTTGCCAACCAAGGTGCCCAGATTTCTCATTCCGAATCGATATCCACTGCACCACAACGCACATCCCGACGTGGAACTGCACACATGTATAAAAATATCATTCAGGTGTTAATGAAGCAGTGCTCAATGTAGTATAAACAGTTATTAATTATATATATTACGCACAAGATGATTGCGTAACGCATGAAACTCCGAGTCGTGCCACCGACGTAGGATTATATATATATATATATATATATATGTAATGATATTTAAGTGGGGTGACGGACGGTACTGACACTATGACAACACCGCCCAGAAGTAACGGAGAATGTTAAAAGAAAAAAAAATTACAGATTTTGATTTACAGAATTAAACTCACAAACTGTCTACTCAAACAGATCCCGTGTCTGTAGCTGAATATACGGTCGATTGTTATCCAGGCGCCCTTTCTAGCCGAGTGAACCCTTGATTAGAACTGACACGAGCGATCACGCAAAGTGACCAGCGAGGGCGATTACATGGCATTATAGGGCAGTCAAACGTAATCGAGTTAGTAAGTAGACAGTACGTCAAATTATCTCCCTTTTTCTGGCTGGGATTTCCGGTTGTTTTCTCTTCTTTCTTTTGATGTCCATGGTAGCCACGCCTGCTGATTGTGTCGACCCGTCTTACCAATTTATCAACGTTATAAGCGACCAAGGCAATAACACACGAATGAAGACAAACTGTAACTCCGCAACAAATTCTTTTTCTTTTTTTTTTTACAGCTTCTTCCTTTCGTAAGTTATAATTTAAAAAATATCCATGAGGTTCAATTTATAAGATATTTTGTAATTTTTATATGACAAGGTCTCAAATGTCTGTGGGAAATTAAGCTCGACGGATTGGGTTGAATCAGGCTTCAAACATATCTAAATACAAATTAGAGACCTGTCATTTAATCTTAAATTAAACAACAAAGATTCGCCAATTTTTAACATCAACTTGTAATTTTTGTTGTGAAAATGTTGAATAATTTTAACACATTCCACGTTAGGGATAAAAACATAATCTTACTATTTGGAGCAGATTTTCGGGAAATTAGTAACTTTTTCAAAACAAATGGATAATTTGCATTCTCTAAGGCAGCGTTTCTCAACCAGGGTTCCCGGAACCCTAAGATTCCACAAGAACACGTGAGATAAGCTAAAGCACTTTTAACTTTCATTTGATTTCATATACGTAATATACTAAACCGACACGCAATATATTCTTGGTTATTGTAATATTTTCGTATATAAATCATCCTATCTAACCTACTATGTTATTAAAAAACAATCCTTATGAATATATTTAGTTATGTTTGTACAGCGCCAGTGTCACTTAGGTATCTCCACTCATTTGCTGAAAAAACAGCGTAGCATGATGTTAAAAGGCCCCAAACTTAATAAAGACAAAATTTCATTGTCAAAATGTTTGTAATTATTAAGGGAAAAGATCAGCGTATTTTCTAATTACTTTTTAATATTTTTAATGCTTTCTAACACGTTCAAAATTTTTGTTAAAAATATTTTTTTCGTCAGCAAATGGCCTGATTTTTACAAGAGTTTATTAATTTTATTTACCATTATCGAAAGATTTGCCAAAGAATTATTAATTTTTCCTTAAACCAGTTATTAAAAATAAATACTTTAATATCTACCACATGAATTACGATAAAAATAAAATGAAAAAAATATTATATATAATTTTATTTTGTGAAGGAGTTCGTTGAGACATCCAATTGCGAAAGGGTTCGTTAAGACATCTAAGGGTAACGCAAAAAAAAATGTTTGAGAAACGCTGCTTTAAGTAGAAGTCCTTTTAATTAATGAAATAGTTTTTGCAATCAGAATTGAATTTCTGAAAATTTCATGAAATTAAGTCAGGGGCGGTGACATATGTTAAAAATGTACTTTTACCAAAATGTTAAAAAAATTATTAATTTATACAAATAATTTGATTCATTTGTGAGTAATTCCTGAAAGTTAGATTAAAATCCAACAATTATTTGGTTTTTGCAAGAATTTATGAATCAATATATATTATTTTACCTGAAAAAAGGTGCTAAAATAGCCATAGTAATCTCTGGTTCACCTCCTGGCGCCCCCTTCCAAAATAATTATTTTAACCAAAATTTGGATTCAAAAGTTTATTAAAATAATAAAAAATAATTTGGTCTTTTCTCTAACTAATAATATAAATATTTTGACAATAAACCTTTGTTTTTATCAATTTTATGTTCATTTTTCTACGCTATTTAATCAATTCGTCTCAAGCAAGGCAATAATGCCGCAAGAGGCTACTCGGTGTAAAAAAGACTTTAGAAGGGGCCAGAAACCTAATCCTCAACTGGAAACAAAGCATAAATACTTACTGCTGTTAAAAAGAACGGGGAGAAGTTTAAACCGGACGATAAGGAAACCTATCTATTCTTATTAATATAATCATTCCACTTCATGTCAGCGAAAAACGTAAACCTGAGAAGTCACAATAAGTCATTCACCTGGAGTTTAGCATCAGCCATGATGATTGAATGCAAAAGGTTCTCTAAGACGATTAAGAGAGATTTGATTCATTATAATCATTTTGTCTATTTTTAATGTTTTCTTCTTTTAATTTGTCTTAACTCTTTTCATGCGTTTCAACTTATTCTAGATTCCTTGTAATTTAACATCTCTTCTTTTAAATTAATTTAATATTTCCCACTTTCTGGTTTTCATCATTTTGTTTTAATTTTTAAAATTTTTTATTTACCTTTTTCTTACTTTTCTATTTTGGTTACCATTGTGGTGATTGTTCAAAACTTAACTAAAATAATACATGGTGATTGTTCAAAATTTAACTAAAATAATACGTGGATGAAGCAGGTCTTATGTAATTTTCGAAGTAATGCGCATGCGCTGTTTTGTCTCTTATTTCGTAACAAGAAAATCCTAAATCTTATAACGTTTTCCAGAGTTAGAATTATTATTATTTCTTTCCTTTTTTTTTTTTTTTTGCTTTTTTTTTTTTTTTTTTTTGGTACTTAGTAATTGTTTGTGCCCTGTTCGTATTCAAGTTCGCTGACTCAGCGTGATTGAACAGAATGTTAACATTTATGCAGCTGACACTTCAAATAGTCCAATATTATAACAACAATGTCATTTGTTGTCTCTGCTTGTTATTTTCTTTTTGATGGTGTTTGGTTCCCAGCGTTTCATATTTAAGATCACTTCACCAGGCGAAACCTTAATTCATCTTTCAGGTGCGGGTGGCTTATGTGATTAAAGCTTCGAAGATAAAGATAGATAGATATTAACCGACAAATGAAGATAGATAGATATATAGATATTAGCAGAAACATATAGATAGATAGGTATTAACAGACAAATGTAGATAGATAGATAGATAGATAGATAGATAGATAGATAGATAGATAGATAGATAGATAGATAGATAGATAGATATTTAGACAGATACCAACAGACCTAGATAGATGGGCAGATATCAACAGACTGATATAGATTTATTCGGCTATTATATATATATATATAATCAGAACCAAATAAGATAATACTAACAATCATTATGAAGCTGGCAAATGTAAAGTAAACTATTACTTGCAATATGTACTTGAAACGTACAGCGATTTAACAAATGTATTTTTGAACACACGAAAGATTTCTTACGTAGCAATTTCTCCAATGCATTAATTATACACTGAAGTAATTTCAATGACCCTATCGATCTCAAATATATTGTACTTATTAAAAGTGAAAATGGACACTCTTCTTAAAGTTATGACTTGTTGATAGTTCTTCCTCTGATAAAACATTGGCTCTTGTTGCGATTATTATCATTACCATTATCGCAAACACGGTAACCGTTGTATTTCTAGACAATATCTGGCTTAGAATTTCAATTGAAATATTAACTTTGACTCATACGCAACTATCTTAGCCACAAGTCACACCACTAGTGTTCTAGCTAATAAGAAAAAAACTAATTTTCACATATGAACTTTTATCGACTATCATAATTTGTACTACATACAACATCCAGTCATCCAAAACTAAAGATCCCTTTCTGACTATGGAACTTGATTATCCCCAACCGGACGATAACTCAGTGTTTTTCGTTCAAGGGCTAATAATTATAATGATGCGTTTGTCATGTTCAGTATGCGTTGCCTGCACGTTTCAAGCAGAGACTCCAAGAGAAAACTTTTTTTATAATTTTATCAGAAGATGCAAACAAACGAGAAATAGTTAATTGTCTCTCACTTCCCACCAGTAGAACTCCTTTCTGATATCTTGCTTTCCTGCCAATTACAATCTTCAAACATTTAAATACAACGTCGATCGCCTTCTTCCGTCTAATTGAACCCAGTTTATTTATTGTCTTTTCTCACATCTACTCAGTAAAATCTTCTCATTCTGTTTGGCTCCCTGTAATCCTACTGCTTTTTAGCTGCATTGTTGCTGCTTAGGGTAAAACTTTAAAAAGAATTAATCCTATGCAGTTTTATAAAAATTATGTAATTGGGGTTACTGCAAGGAAAGAAATCTACATCAAATATGAGAAGTACCCATAATTATCATTGTTTTATTTTATTTATTTTGCAATACAGATATATTAATGTTTCCAGAAATTTCTTCCATTTAAGGTAATTTTTTAGATAATTTCACCCAAGTATGGCTCGTCAGAGCAGTTACCATGATAATATTTGTAGAAAAGACAGAGAAGCCAAGAATTATCGGTGAGAAAGTGAATGAAGTTCGGATCGATTACATTGCAGATCCTTTTTTTTTTTTTTGGATTTTGTCAAGAATCCCGAGATGAATAGCAGGAACACCAGACTAGATATGACAACAGTATTTGATGCACGCACGAATGGCACATTTGTAAATGTGCCAAATAGACTCTAACGAGAAACAAAATCGGGCGCGACACGATGACCCAACTTACCTTGCAGCTATCGATTCGATGTAGCCGCGCCACTTCAAGTCAGTTGAAAACGTGAGGCCACGAAGGCACAGTATGTTACTCTCTTGGAGTCTAGCGTCAGCTATGCTGATGGCAGGCAGAAATGTTTCTCTAAAACGGTTAAATGAGCACAGTTTTTTTGGGGGGGGAGGGGGTTGCAAGCCCTTTTCTGTCGCAGTTAACCGGTGATTCGAAGTCCTTTTCAAGAGCAGCAGCCAACTTTACTTTATCAGCTCTGATGGAATTGCTACTGAGCCAGTGGTTAATAGTAGTGCCACCCATATAAAGACCTACTTGGGAACTGATGATATCAGGAAGAATATTGTTGTCTCAAGATGCCAGATTTAACTGATTTTTACCTATTATTCGTAGTGGTTGTTCGAAACAAATAAAAACCTACTGAACTGCTGTATAGTATCAGTCCTGACAGCGAATGCTGGACAAACTCCTCACAGGTGAAGAAGACATGTGAAGCAAAAGAAATGTGGTTCTACAGGAGGGTGCTGAGAATAACATGACCCGAACATGTGAGCAATCGCGAAGTTCTAGAGACAGTGGCAACAAAGAAAACACTTTCACTTAAGATCGGGAAATGATAGTTGTGAATTCTGCAATATATAATGAGGAGGGAGAACCCACACGACAGATTGAAGGTCAAAGAGACAGAAAAAAACAACGCACAACCTAACTAGCGTGATTGAGTAAATGGATGACAGAACAGAGTATGGGATAGATGGCAAAAAAGACAAATGTTTTTAAGCTCTGTAATAGAGAAGGATGTATGTACGTTGTGATGCAGTGGATATCGGCTCGGAACGAGAAATCGGGGAGCCGAGTACGAATTCTAGTTGAATTCCTTGCATTCACTTACGTGCAAATACCCTTGGGAGAGGTATTAATCCGTCTCTTCCTTCCAGTTATGGGTTAAATAACAGGACAGATTGGGTTATAGCCTTGGTTGGCAACCAGTCTACCGCTGAAAATAATGACAACGTACTGCGGGATAATCTTTTGCCCAGTCAGTCATGTCTCTTTCGAGACATGATCTCCCAAGAGTCTATCACATATGGCACTTAACTGACTGACTGAACAGAGAGGAAATTGTGGAGTGCTATGATCGCCAACGTCCTGAAGGGACACAATACGTAGAAGAAAAATTATTATACGTAAAACCGGTAGGTGTTTTGTTTCTATAAGATAGTCTACTTAGAAATACAATTGAAATCTCTAACACCGACAAATTAAACCCCCTACCCCACCCCATACCCCGAAAAAAATACGCAAAAAATCTTAGTCACTGATCTTTTTGTCAGCGCTATAACTATTAGAACGAGACCTATTAAAACACTCTTCGTTTACCGTTATATGTTAATGTCTCAATTCCTAATTCAGTTTACCAGACTGGAATCGGAGATGGTTGTGGGTTGCTTACAAACCGTCAAATGCTCGCAATAAATAATCAATCCAGATGACAATCTACTGACGTATATCTAAACGACTCCATTTCATACGGAAGGGTGTTTCGCATTTGACGTGAGCCTAGATCTGTCACTGGTGATGTCGTTATGTCGTTATGTCGTTATGTTTTCATTATCGCTGTTACAGTGATTATTTTTCGAAGCGTTTATGTAATAACAACTGATCTGCTTATCATTAGAACTTTTTACGGCTTCGCTGCAAATGTTATTTCCTCTTCCAGTATTGTTACTGTTATTGTTATTAACGCGATGCGACGCTCGGTTGAGGTTTGCAGAGTAATTTATGATAGATCGCTTCCTTCTTGTAATTGTCACCGATCCTGTCTCCTTCCTCTCGCAACACACCGTTTTCTTCAGGTTCTTTTCCTTCTGCTGTCTTGAAAATCTACCAGATTTCACTCCTTTATCGGCGTTGCATTAGTATCCGGATTAATTTGTTTAGCTTTTGCTCATGACTAAACGATAACGCTTGATGTCTTTTTATTGTTCCGCTTTCAATCATTAAAACAGGTTGCGAATTCAATTATTAAACATGATAAAAACAGAAAAAAGGTGAAGACATCGTGTCAAAAGTTAATAATACGACTACTAAATATAAAAAATGTTCATGATACGACTAATTAATATTAAAAGAAATTAATAATACCACTACTAATTATAAAAAAATTATTAATAACACTACTAAATAGAAAAAGAAATTAATAATACCACGACTAAATATATAAAATATTAAGGATACCACTACTAAATATTAAGAAAAAAAACATGGCCCAGTTGAGAAAAGCGTTGATGAAAGCGTTACTTGACTCAAAAGTTGTGAGTTTAATACCTGGCTACAGCAGAGGTAAACAAAACTTACAGTTGAGTTAAATAGAGGCAACTGAGTCACCTGGAAATAGCTCATGGAATGAGAACAATCTACACCAGTGATCGAAATAAAGGGATCAGTTCAAAATTCCTCTCACCTGAAAAAAGGTGGAGCGTACGACGACCGAAATGCTGTGAAAATGGCGAGAAAGATGAAACAATCCGAACAAGGTAAACAATATAAAACTAACATCATACAAAGTATTTGTCTCTTGAAATGTTCGCATCATATTAAATATATCTACAGTATTTACATTATTGGGAGTATTGTCCTCATCTTTGTTGCCATTTGTACGACGTTTCAGCTGTTGTACGCTCCGGCCTTTTTCAGATGCTAGGAAGGCCGGAGCGTACAACGGCCGAAACGTCGTTCAAATAGCAACAAAGATGAGGACAATACCCCCAATAATGTAAATACTGTAAATACGACCTCACCTCATAAATATAGACAAATGTATTTAATATGATCTGAATTTTTCTTAAGCCAAAGTTTTCCACTGACATGAAGTGGAATTATTATATGAAATCCATTGTTTATGTCTCCTTCTCGGGTGTTTGGTTTACTAGGTCCTGCTAGATAAATTTTCTCTCCAGAATTTTCAGACGTTCGACCATCTATTGAATGTTGCTGTCACATGGTCTGGTGATTCTGTATTTAGTGATTCTTGATAAAATGTTAAGAATAATCTGCAATATTACCGGTTCTGAACTGGCATCTCTGCTTCAAACTCTTTTCAACCTCAGTAACGAATATTTCCTTTGTCTTTTCTATCAGTATTTTAATGTAATTGTTCCTGGATGTTTTCTCTTTGGTACATCGACTTTACGAATTGAAGCGCATTACAAGATTGTCAGCTAGTTATCTTTTTGCAACTGAAATGGCTAGATGTAACCGTAAGTCTATGATAAAAGTTTCTTCTACTGCACTTCTAACTATGCAACTCTCGGTAGGTTACCTGCCCTCTCGTCATATTTGACCTTCACAAATTTATCTGCAATATTGTTTTCTTTTTATTCTTTTTAAATAATGTTTTTTACTCTTTTTTTTTTCAGATCATTTTGCACCCAGTAACTGTTTGTGTCTTAGTGGATTTATTAATTTACTTGAGGTAAAATAATAACAGAAAATCGAATTCGAATTGATTGTTCGAATAATATTATACCGGAAATAATAAAAATTTGAATATTATAATTAATATTCAAATTTTTATTATTTCCGGTATAATATTATTCGAACAATCAATTTTTATGATTTTCGTCTTGTCTATCTTTCATCTTATTTCTCTTTCTTACACAAAGTAGTAATATGACCTAATAGTATTGTCTCAGTGAAGCATTGTCAGTTATTATTTGTTAGTTTACTCGTGTCGTAAAAATGACAATTGTTAGACAGTTTTAATAGTGACATACAAGGAAGCAAAAGTCTCGGAAGAATATCAGGTTCAATAAAGCGGAGATCCACAATTCCCGACTAAAACAGAAGCCAATTGACAGTTTAATTAATCTGTTTCCTTTGTATTGTTTAGATGTTCAAGAGTGTCTATGATTTACTGATAACTCCTGGTGTTACAGAAACCATTTTTTGCTAAATGTCTTTTCATGCTAAAATTATTACGTGTTTCATATAACAGTGAAATGGGAATATCTCTCGGAAGAAAAAAAATTAGCAACAGAATGACAAAGCCTATTTCACGACTTAATTGAAGCAAAACGATCAGTTAGTAGACACAGGTATCTGAGTGCCTCGTGTGAAAGGCTTGAACGAATAAGACTGCAATCTAAGAAACGGACGAGTAAAGTAACTGATTAATTAAACTGTTCATTTTGCTCGGAAATTAATTTTGTCTAAATACAGATAAATATTTTATTCTATAGATAAATAAAACGTTTTTAGGAAGTAATCACTGATACATTTACTAACTTAAGTTAATTTACCTCCCTTTCCACTACAGATAGGACAGAAAATATATAAATACATACACAGTGATAATTATTATACGATTTGATTTTTGACTCGTATTTCTGTTATCATATCCCCCTTACTGCTTTGCATCTGGTAGTAGATTTTACTTGTTTGGATGTCTAAGATGAAGTATTCTCATACGAATGGGCTCGTGCTGTCAAAAAAGACGGCAAATATTTATGTCGATATGCCGTCTAAAATGACGGCAACATATATATTGATGTAGAGACTATTGATTATTTTACGTTAACACACAGGGAAAAACAAACACAAAGGTCTTTATTATATTAGAGAGGATATATATATATATATATATATATATATATATATATATATATATATATATATATGTGTGTGTGTGTGTGTGTGTGTGTGTGTGTGTGTGTGTGTTCTTCACTACTCGACAACATAATTATTGCAGCAAAGAAATATTAAGGCACTGTTATAGAGCAAGAGCTTTTATGAAAGGTAGTAAAGAGAATGAACTGAGCCGACCATGAGTGTGACAGGAGAGAAATATATATAAATAAATAAATAAAATAAAATTTATTATTATAATAGAGAGAATATTTATCTTTTAATTTTATTTCTTTCATTTTAATATCACATGCTCTTCTTCGCCGACGGTTAGTATACAGCTATTAACGAACAGATATATCGGAAACAAAAAACAAGCATTGAAAATGTTGTTTATGCACGGCAATTTCTCTACCATTTAGGCTACTGGAGCCAAAGTTTGCCGATCACGTCTAAGCATGGAGATATATTATTTATTTTATCCGTTGTCATATTTAAACAAATAAAGATTTAGTATTAAATTTTCGTTTCCATTACATCGCACATTTCCTCTGACATTGTACTAAGTTTGCTGAATATCAAAAAGAGAGGGTAATATTCCAATTCTTTTGTAAGCCTATTCACCTATTTACGTTAATTTGAAGATTTTTCTTTATCTCCCTGCCATCTCCGAGAAATACTGAGTTAGCGTCCGGTGGGGAGTAGTCAAGTTCCATGGTCAGAAAGGGGTTTTTAGCCTTCGCTGACTGGATGGTGTGTATGTTAAAAACTACAGTAGTTAAGCAACTTCATATGCGCAAAGTATGTCTCTTCTAATAGCTATAACACTAATGATATGGCTGGTGTCTAAGATAGTTGCGTATTTGTTCTGGCTCTAGTGGTCAGTGTTAATATTTCAATTGAATTTTTAAGTCAGAGATCTAGAAATACAACGGTTGCTGGATTTCGATAATTATTATAATTGAAACAAGAATCAAGTCATGCTCTTGTTTCTGATCTGAATTGACTTGAAGTGCTAACTTTTATAGATTTCGTCTTGCGAGGTCCAAATTCTCCTAGCCTTCTTTCTTTAAAATTTCAACTGTCTCTTTATGATTCTAACTACAATTGTCCATAAAGCTTCCTCAATTACTACATTTTAAATCCATGGTATTCTTAGAACTGTTGTCTAGAGCCAAGTCTTTGTTGACTCAAGTAATCGTTTCATGTTTAAGAAAATCATCCATTGTCCAAAATTTACTGTGTTATAGAATGAGAAACCTGGCTTAATATGATCAGATATCAGTCAGAACACCTGGTGCATGGTATTCTAACAGTGATCGACTGCTTTTTTATGATTTGGATAATATTCCGAAAACGGTGTATGTAAACATAGGGCCACTGGAATTTCAAAGCGTCAATACGATTCCCACACCTACATTTGAGAGACAGGCTAAGACCACAAGCGAAGGACGGTAAACTAATGCCCCTCTCCTCTAATAAAACTCGTAGGTAAAAAACTGTTTTAGGTTTGTAACATCTACAGAAACGTTGGGATCCAGTGATGACAGAGAACTCAAAAGCTGCCATATCCACCTTCATACAAATTAACTGAAACCAAACGAATAATGTCTTCCTAGGATCCTTCACACTTTCTGTGAGCACGTATACGCCGTCTCTTGGCTTTGTTTTTCTCTTTCGACTGTATTTTTTCTTACGTTTTGGGCTGATGAGTCCAGATTTTTATTTCGCTTTGATGACATGACTGGCAGTTAAAAGGTTGACATCAGCAATATCCACG
Organism: Ascarosepion bandense; assembly: GCA_037127315.1. Classification (NCBI taxonomy): domain Eukaryota; kingdom Metazoa; phylum Mollusca; class Cephalopoda; order Sepiida; family Sepiidae; genus Ascarosepion; species Ascarosepion bandense. The sequence goes on along the minus strand of JBBBDQ010001273.1, from coordinate 3,836,701 downwards.
ATCTTCCTGTAAGGCTTGCCAGTGTGTCTGTGCAGCGTTACAATTTTCGTACGCTCCCTTTGAGTAACGTCCATCGAAGACAATGGCTCTAGGACAGCGAATCGACAGTCGAGACAATGATGCAATCACGGATGACGCAATATTTTTAAGGTCAAACAAATTTCATCATAAACCCTGAAAATAGATTCATATTAGTGCACACCGCTGCAAATGACATGATCTGAGGAAAAAATAGAAATCGATTACATTCTGTCACTCCGTATGGTGAAAGACAGAAAACTAAAGTAGTTGTTTCAATTAATATGCACAAGGGTGTAGCAGGATTAGTCGGATATAGCAGTTGATTCGACAGGAATACCTCCATCATATACTTTCCAGAAATACTTGTCACTGTCTCTACGCGGGAGGTATTTCAGCAACATCCTGCGCAATATTCGTTTGTTTCAAAGAAAATATAGGCAAAAAAACTAAACAATACTATGTTGGCAATTGCTTATAAAAGTAATAAAAAGATTATGGAGCACAAAATGTCTGATGGGAATGTGAACTCGAATTGTCTCTTTCATTTTATTGTCGATAACCATTACGCCAACTTCTCTTGGCTGCCTTGAGAAAAGATGTAACGATTCCAGGCTTGAGGCAAGCCACTTGTAAAACCGATCTTTCATACGCGACTCCGACGAAACGGATGTGCATTTCTCTTAGAGTAAATTTTGTCACGTGTTAATCAATGTCTCCTATGCTTGATCGTTACTGTCCTCATCTCTTCTTTTTTTTTTTAGCGTCACCCCGCTCTCCCCAGTCCGTCACACCGCTGGCAGATTTGGTCGACATGCTTGTCGTTTCTGTATAATTGCAACTGATGTTTATGACAGGCTCATAATAACTCATTCTAGCGACCGCGGACAATTGTCAAAATATCGCCACCCTTCATAATCAGACGGCGCTGTCTCTTTGAATATTTCCAAACGGCGACTAGTGTGAAAGCCGCTTTGACGGTTAGGGCAGAGAGACACCAAATTAAGCAAGTGAAAGCAAAGGAGTTACACCCACCGCTGAAAAGATCAAAACAGTCTCGCACTCTCTCTCTCTCTCTTACACACACACACACACACACACACACACACACACACACACACACACACACACACACACACAGGGGGGGGGCTATATACAGGGTATATTGGTAAATTGTCGCCATTTCATATTTTGAAATTCTCGTATACGTGTTGTGTATGCTTCTCATATTAGAATTAGTTGGGCACCGACTGTAAGAACATGAGCACCATGACGTAATTCATTACGCCAGAAATTTGGAAACGTTATTTATACTGGTTGGCATTCGTACCGGAAGTTCCAATACGGATATTCTAACTTGTTTCAGTGTCAATAAGAACACAGTATAGAACATTCGGAAAGAGTTGGATGATATATCCGGTAACATGATAGTGTTTTGAGTGATCACAAGTGATAGCGACGTTACGCCTCCATTAATTTTCCAACAGGGCTTCAGAACCAACATAGATGCATACATGAAGTACCATGAGAATGTAGTGCTGCCTTGAGTCAAGAGGCTGGCTGCTAGAAGACTATATAACTGGCAACAAGAATGAGCAATATGCCACACAAGCACGGGGGTGCCCAGTCATGGCTGTTGGAAAATTTATTCGACCACAACACCCCTTTACATCTGGTTACCTACGTCTCCAGACTAAAAGCTCCCTTGATTATTATTGTGGGGTGCCGTTGAGCAAGAGAACAATTAAACTCCTTGTAAGACCAAAGATAAACCGAAGACAAAGATTATAGTAGTATTCACTAACTTAAACAAGAAGCTCATTCAGAAGTGATGCAGGAAATTCAAGAAGCCAATGACGATTTTATTGAATAAATTTACTCTTTAGCATTTCAAGATATTTTTATACAATTTTGATAAATGTTTTGCGTTGTGGAGCAGTGGATATCGGCTCGGAACAAGAAATCGAAGAGCAGAGTTCGAACTTCAGTTTTATTCAATTGCATTCATTTACACGTAAAAACCTTTGGGATAAGTATGAATCTATCTCTTCTCCCTCTAGTTATGGGTTAAAAAACATGACAGATTGGGTTCTATAACCTTGGTAGGCAACCAGTCTACCGCAGAAAATAATGGCAATTTACTGCAGGAAAATGCTCTTTCGAGACATGATCACCTAAGCGTGTACCACGTATGGCACTTAAATGACTGACTGAGATGACAGTATCATTTTAAGATTTTTTTTCCTAATCATATGGCCCCAAGCAAGGCATTTTACTGCCACTGTTTTGCAAGGGGTTACGTAGGAGGAAGGTTATGAGAAACATTAACAGGTTATAGGGGTTGTCAGGAAGTGTATAAGACAAGGATGAGAATATTGATGCGAGTGAAGTGGAGGGAGAAAGGAGCATGAGAGAGAGAGAGAGAGAGAGAGAGAGAGCGAGAGAGAGACAGGATGCAGGTTAGTGAGATAGGGGATAACTATTGACTTTACATTTAAATTGTTTGAGATTATAGCTGTCGGGAAAACAAGTAAACGGGCGGGAAGTTCGAGAATAGAAACTGATGGAGTAGAATTTGCGTTTACAATTTATTGTTTTCACAGTAAAAGAGTGGGACCTAGTTGCTAATCATGTGGCTCGAGTAAATTTATATATAGCGGGCACCAGTGAGCTAAGTTCATCGAAGCAGAAGCCGTGAAAGTATTTGTAGAAGAGACACAGGGAAGCCGCATTGCGCCGTTGAGAAAGTGACTGTATCTGTGCTGCCAAGTCGGGATCTATCACATTACAGATTCTCCGTTGGATCTTGTCAAGTACACCCAGGTGGATAGCAGGAACATCTGACCAGATATGGCAGCATTATTCAATGCACGGACGGACGGTAGATTTATATATGTGCAGGATTGTTTCAGGCGGAAAAAAAATTTCTGTCCCTACACAGAGAACCTACTTTCTTTGCAGCCAATTTAGCTATGGATTCTGTATATTCATTCAACTTGAGGTCTGTAGTGAGAGTTAAGCCGAGGAGGCGCAGTGTTTTGCTTTCAGGGAGACTAGTCTGATCCATGTTAATAGGGGGTATGAGCGATTGTCTGTGATGGTTAACAGATAAAAACTTCGTTTTGGAAGCATTAAATTTCACGAGCTATTTCTTACCCCATTCCGCCACGGATCTGAGGTCTTTTTCTAGCTCGGCAGCGAGATTTGCTTTGTCAGCCTCAGCAGATTTTTGATAAATGTGAGAGTAAACTGTAGTGTCGTCAGCCTACTTGGGATCTTATTACATCTGGGAAATCGTTAATGTAGATAAGGAAAAGCATATGACCTGGAATAGAGCTTTGAAGGACACCCGCATTCGTATGATAGTATTTGGAGGCATATCCGTTCAATCCTACCTCCATTGTGCGATTTGATAGGAATGACTGGATAAGGTCAAACAATTATCCAGTTATATCATAACCTCGTGAAGCGAAAACCATACTGTTTGTCAGAGAATAATCTGTGGGCTCTCAGATGCTGAACCACCTCGGCGTTGATGATGACTACGAACACTTTGCCAAAACATTGTAGGAGGCTGATAGGGCGATAATTAGAGGGGTCAAAAGGTTCACCAGTGTTTTTATATATTGGAACCACGGAGGAGGACTTCCAGCAGGCAGGAAAGCAGGAAGCAGAAAGGCAGAAGTTATAGAGCCTAGAGAGAACAGAGGAGAGTTCAGGAGCACAGTATCTATTTTTGGGTACCTCGACGTAGTGTAATGCGTCCCAATCGGCTCTTTGGTAGCAGTAAGATATTCTGCTAGTCTGAGGTTCTTGGGTGGAGTAGGAGTGGAAGAAGATGTTAACGGAAACCACCGCATGGTCAATGTTTCCGAGGAGGCAGAGTTGCTTGACATTGCAAGAGTCAGGGATGGAAGTAAAACAGAGATCTAGTAATGAATCGTGTATATTAGGGTTATTATAGAAACGCGTGGGGAACTCTACCACTTGCGTAAGGAACTGAGTGATTAAAAAAATCATGGTGTGGACACCAGCAAGATCTGTGACAGAGTTTTTCAGCTACTTGGCGTGATGGGCGTTAAAGTCGCCAAACACAAATGTATGAGCAGACGGATGAGAGAAAATGGACTTGTCAATATTATTGGAGATGCTATCAAGTACGAAACAGTCGGGAGATGAAGGGGAGCGATAGAGGAAGAAGAGATTGCTAACTGAGCTTAATAGGGAGAGACGGAAACGCATATAAGAATGATCTATTGATTCAAGGGAGATCACTCTAGCTAGAGGGAGGTGTTCACTGACGTAAACACCAAGCCCATGCATGTGGACATTGGAGTCCTTCCTGAAAATGAGAAAATAACCAGAGACATACAATTTAGAAGAGGGGATAGAAAGATCAAGGTTAATTTTGCAGAGAGCTAGGATTTCAGGTGAATTGACGTGGAGAAAGAATTCGACATTGTAAAAGTTGGTGCGTATACCTCGTATATTAGCGAAGGAGATATTGATGGGTTTGGGTGTTTTTAGGTTAGCAGGTTTAGATTTGCTTTTATGATATCGTGTATTATTGATTTTATTTATTAGGAGAGAGGCCGTTGCTGTATGCAGCATGTGTGGGAGGGAAACTTGTGGAGGCTGCAGCATAATGTGGCCTCAGGGTTGCCCAATGGTGGTTCATGCCGGGACACCCATCCATGCGCGACATGGCACTACATATAACCCCGATATTATTCAACTGTTTATCAGAACAGTCTCTCATGACGCTACGCACGAGTTCGGGCTCCTAACTACTAGTCTGAAGCACCAACCAGGAAACTGCCAACCCGGTATCCTCAGAATGAAGAGACGTTGCCATCATCCACAAACACTGCCAAAATGCTTGCGACAGCACTAGGACTAGGACCAGAGAAGAGAAAAGAAACCGGGAACCCCTTCCTAAATATAAAGCAAGGCGTGCGCCTCTACTCTTGTCCAAAAGAAGAGGGAGGAGTGTGAACCGGGTGATAGAAGGGTCTATCTACTCCAATTAAAAAAAAGAAAAAAAAACTTTTAATTAAGTTTTTATTTAGTATAAGTCAGAGGAAGCCTTCTAAGGCAAGAGTTTTGTAGTATCCCGCTAATGCCCGTTAAGGAACACTCAAGATAAACGAAAAGCCTTTGAAAGTTTTAACTTATCTTTTAAATAAAAATACAAGATAACCAATGCTATGAAAACGATAAAATATAAAATGTGTTGTACAGTAGGTAAATGAAATGCATTCCCAAAATTTAAAAAAAAAAGCAATCAAAAGAAAACTATATATATATTATTTATATATTTTTACATTAGATGTCGGAATAGACAACACGAAATTAAATGTGTAAATTTAAAAATTTGAACGATAAAAAAATTGATCAAATTGACTAGCAGTAAAGACGAAACAAAATAACGTTATAACTGAGAACGCGTTTACAATAAAATTGAAATTATGTTACTTTGCAAATAAAAAAATTAAGAAAATGTAAAGATTTAAAATTCATAATAAATGTTATTTAAATAAACTCTGTTTGAATATAACTAATAATGGAAAAAAATGTTCCACTAATTTCGAAAATTACGACAACATTCGTAAAAACAACAGATAAATAAATAAATAAATGTTTATGCTTAAATATATAAATAAAGTAAAATTATTCATTCTCTACTGAATAAAGATAAGTAAACATATAAAAAAATTATAGAATACGTATATTAAATACTGTGAATAAATAAATAAATAACATACCATAATATAATAAACAAAAAAAATAATATATTATAAAAATTAAAAACAATGAAAAAAAAAACAATTGAGACTTTCTTTAACATCGCTTTCTTAGAGCCATAAAAGAAACACGTACGTTTATCCAACATCAGCGTTCCGTTTTCAAATATCTCTCTAGCTCTCTCTCTCTCTCTCTCTCTCTCTCTATATATATATATATATATATATATATATATATATATTAATACAGGTTTCATTGAATAATATAGACAAGTTCTGTCTATTTTGTGTAAGATCCTTTCGTATGATCTGAAAATTGTTGTTGATGGGTGTCTGTTTTATGTTTTTTAGACAGACATTCATCAACAATAATTTTCCTAATTACATAGTTGATGAACAAATACAACATTTCCTTAAAAACCTGAACACGAAAAAAACAACACATGGTAATAGCCCAATCAATCCCAAACATATCACCCTCTTACATCGTAGCCAAATGCACACCAACTACAAACTAGATGAAAATATCCTAAAAACTCATAAACACTAATATCTCTCCTATAGACCCCAACAAAAGAATTAAATTTATCATATATTATTCTAAATCCACAACATCCAACTCAATCGTCCGCAACGACTCCTCCCCCACCGTTAGCGATTTGAAAAAAAACAATGTATAAATTCAAATGCCCCTTTCGAGAATGTATCTCTAACAAACTAAATAATACCTACATTGGACATACTACTAACTCGCTTTCGCGGAGGCTTACATTGCACTTAAATAAAAATTCTAACATATTCCGACATTTAAAACACCACGGCTATCAACACACACTTCTTAGGAAAACACTTGTTGAAAATACGTATATACTTAGACAAGAAAATAATAAACGAAAACTTAAAATTCTAGAAGCTATCTACATCAAACAGTTTAAACCTAGCCTAAATAAAATAAATTTCGACACCTCCACTAACATACTTCAATGCTTATAATCAACGGGAGAGGTCATAGTTATTATACTTACCCCCTACACCCATAGTAGTAGCAGTTCCCAGACCAATCCCCTCATGCCACTATACACTGATCAAAAACCCACTACCACCATTCCTTCTTGGCTTGTTTAATTTTCTCTGTATAACTCCACTCTGTTAATAATTTAAATGTTCTATGTTCACTGAATATTAAATGTTCATCCTTTGATAATGGCTTATGTAAGCCGAAATATCAGACCTGAAAAAAATCAACAATTATTGCGATTTTTTGTCGTCTTTCCATGACAACATTATCAAGCTAATCAAATCATACGAAAGGATCTTACACAAAATAAATATACAGAACTTGTCTATATTATTCAATGAAACCTATATTAATGAAAAAATGCTGCCAAAATACACACACACAATACATATATATATATATATATATATATATATATATATATATATATATATATATATATTAAGATGAAGAACAAATAAGAAACGTATATTAATGTAACATGTTTCTCTTTTATTAAAGCTTCTTAAGAGAATGACATATGCCGTATTTATCGAATTTATTGATACATTACTCGTACTCTTCTTTGCCTTGGGAGTTTCGTCGAAGTCCGAGGTCTTCGAAAACGTTTTTAGTGACCATTCGGAAAAATTCCATTTGCTCTAATTCTTATTCTCTTTATTATTATTATGTCATTTTTCATCATATTTCGATTTCTGCTATGGGCGCACTACCAACCAAGTCTGCGGGAAGACCTAAGGCAGGTCGTGGTGTGTTGTTATGGCTCTATTTCATGTTTTTTCTATCTCCCCTATCATCCCTAGCATTACATAGACAAAGTTTTCCTTAGTGTGTGGGCTGTACTTAATAAGACAATTTTTGTATATCTCTTAAGCTGTGGGGTTTCCAGGGATTCTTTCAATGTGTTGTTTTGTTCCATTTTTTATCATTCCAAGTACACCTACTATAATTGGCACGACTCTTGTTTTCAATTTCCACATTTTTTCTATTTCAATTCCCAGGTCTTTATATTTTGACAGTTTTCGAACTCCTTGGTTGCTATGTTACAATCCGTTGGACAAGCCATATCAATTAATAGACAAGTTTTTTCTTACTGGTTTTTAACAATAATGTCCGGCTTATTTGCTTCAATTTTTCTGTCTGTGTAAATAGTGTAATCACATAGAATGGTGACATCTTCTATTTCTGTAACCGATGCTGGGTGATGTTCATATCAGTGTTTGTTTACAGATTTTCCATAGTGTTTGCACATTGTCCAATGTCAATATTGCCCCACTCTATCGTGACGATTTTTATATTCATTTGGGGTAAGTACAGAACAACCTGAGACTAGATGGTCTATTCTTTCTTGGTGTTTATCACAGAACCTGTATTTTGGATCCACATTATTATGTATAATATTTGCCTGAAAGTTTCTAGAGAAAAGACTTTGGTCTTGTGCTGCAAGAATAAAGCAATCAGTCTCGGACTTTAATCCAGATGCACGTAATCATCGATCAGTATTAACTTTATCAACATTGGATTTATTGGCACGTTCTAAATATTGGCCATGCAGAGGTTTATCTTGTCAGCGTTGTTTCATCTGTTCAAGAGCTATATCTTTGGCTTTCATTTTCATATTTTTGTCTCAATATTTGGTTCTTGGTTTCTGTTTTGCTTTTCTACAGAATCTACTAAATGTAAATCTTGTTTGTATTTACTGCCTTCTTTTATTATTGAATATTTTTTCTTTCTTTCTTCATGTTGCTTGACTAATTGTATCATCCAGTGCTTTGTTGTTTCTATGTATGTTAGTAAGCCAATAGTTGTTGTCTTGTGTGACAATTCTAGCTGATTATGACCTCTTCCACCTTCTTTACGGGGTATGTATAGACGGTCTACATTAGCTTTTGGATGATGCATTTTATGCTTAGAAAGAAGCTTTCTTGTTTTAGAATCTATTCACCTGATGTCGTTTAGAGTTCAGTTTAAGATGTTGAAACTGTATTGGACGACTGGGATTGTAAGGCCATTAATGGCCATAATTCTGTTCTGAGAATTCAATTCAGTTTTTATTATCAGTCCTCGACTTCTATAGTATTCTTTACGCACTATTTTTTTCATTTTTCATGGTGATTCTTTTCACTCTCATTTACACCTAGGTATTTATAAGCTTTTTCTGGCTTGAATTCTTTTGTTGTTACAGCAGGGTCTAAGTTAATTGAGGATGTTTGTTGTAGCGATCCACGTAAAACTGTAGCTTTAGCACATTTATTCAAATTGAATTTCATTCCAATGTCTTCGCTGAAGCATTTTACAGTTTGCTGAAGATCTTCCAGCCCGTTATCATTCTTAGCATACAACTTTAAGTCATCCATGTAAAATAGATGGCTTATTTACTTTTGAGCTATTTTATAACCACATTCTGTCTTGTTAAGTTGATTGGTTAGTGCTATTAATAATATGCAGAATAGTAAGGGGGACAAGGAATCACCTTGAAATATACCTCTTTTGATGTTTATTTCATCAGACTCATAGGTTCCATTTATATGATTGAGGTAAAGGGATGTTTTCCGTATCGACATGCATTGTTTGATGAAATTGATGATGATATCTTGTATATATTTAAAATCTTTAAAATCCAGGAATGTGGCAAACTATCGAATGCCTTACGATAATCTATCCAGACAGTACTAACATTTTACTTTGTATTGTAGCAGTTTTCCAGGATCATTCTGTTAATAAGCAATTGGTCTTTACATTCGTAACAGCCACTTTTGCACTCTTTTTGTTCAATCGGTAACATGTCATTTCTTTCCAAGAATAAATATGTCTGTTTTGTTAAAATAGATGTTAACACTTTGTATGTTGTCGGAAGGCATGTAATTGGTCTGTAGTTTTTCGGGTTGCTTGCGTCAGTATTCTTTGGTAGAAGAAATGTAATTCCTTGGGTCATCCATGCAGGAATTTTAGTGGGATCGTTCACCATTTCTTGAAGTTCTTTGGCTAGTTTTTTTTTTGTGCTGTATTTAAATAATATAGCCAAAAGTTAGGAATTTTATCTATACCTGGAAATTTCCAATTGTGTGGGGGTTTTTTTCAGTGCACATTTAACATCTTATTCGGTGATTCCAGCATATGTCTGTTCTGGTTTATTTTTTATTCGTTCTATCTCTTGTGCAATCCAATCTACTTCTTTGTTATGTTCTTTAGGGTAAGCCCATATTTTTTCCCATAACTGTATATCTTCTTCTATTTTGGTGGGGACTGTCATTCAATTCTTTTTTTTTTAATCTATTTCCCTGTAAAATCTCTTTGCATCGGTTTGAAAAATCTTGTGTTGTCTGTAGAATCTTGATCTTTTCTCATAACGTCTTATTCTTTGAGCCTTCAGTTGTATTGCTTGCTTTATTTTTTCCTTCGTTGATAATTGATTTTCATTTCTAATATTGTATTTTCTTTCGACTCTTCTACCTTTTCTAGTTCTTACAATTATTCCTCTTGTCAGTTCATCGAGTACTGATAGTTCATTTCTAAGTTGTTCGATTTCTTTTTCTATTTTTCTTTTCTAAGGTAGATATTCATGTCTGCGAGACTGCCTTGTTTTTAATTTGATGTTCAATTTTTTTGTTGCTGCTATTGCTGATGCATATATTGCTTCATTGAGATTTATATGAGTGTCTTCTTCATCCAAAATTAATTTGAGTGCTGCATTGTAGAGCTTAATATTTTCGAGGTTATGCTTTTTTGGTTGTAATTATAGGAGCTGTTCTCGTTCCTCCATTGCAATATTTTGTATTTGACTTATATGGTTCTTGATTTTTTCATTGGCTTCTTGTATACTGTTCTTGTTCTCCGAAAAATAATTCTGTTCAATGTGTTCTGAATTCGTTTTATTGTCGTCTTGTAACTGACTCAGATCATACCTTTCCAGCACTTCTAAACTTATAGCGTTATTATCACAGTGAATTGTGTGTATCACGGTTTCTACTTTCTGACCTGTGGCTTGCTTGATGTTACTACTTTTTATTTCTGATTCCGGTTCCTTTTCATATTTTGTTGATTCGTCTATTCTGGTTGCAATTCTTTTTATCTCATTAATTTCAGCCTCTGTCAATCGGTTATTTCGCTTGATAAATCTTCGTACATTGGCTAATTTATTTTCGTCAATGTTCTTTCTATTTGTTTGTTTGTTTTTATTATTATTATTATTATTATTATTATTATTATTATTATTATTATTATTGCATCAGGTATTATTGTAGTGGAAATTTGATGTTTAAATAGACGATCCATTTAATTTATTGAAGAGTATGTATCACATTTATTAGCCTGCGCATTGAAGAAGTAATTCACCAAAAAATATGTGCAGGAGTTTATGAAAATTTCTTGAATGCGTGTCATGATAGACTGTCGTAGCAGGTAAACAGGACCAAACATAACACGTTCAAAGCATAATGGTGCAGTTTATTATATTGATGATAAGCTGGACTACACTGAACGTTAATTAACATGGTATTCTTCTATATATGCTGATTTTCATGTCCTTTACCTTCAGTCATCACTCCACAAATCATCTTTGTTGGAAAGTGTTTATCGTCTACACATCTTGCAAAATGACACCCGCAAAAAATGCTCTACGGTTCGGGGTATCTTTGAATGGTAGCATGGACACAACTTGGAACGTAATTTTTGCCAATGACTTCAAATCAAAAATGGCGATAGACGCTTGATTTTTAAATGTCCATCTCACAAGTGATACAGTGCTTATGGTAGACTTGGAAAGTAAACTGCAAGACCTTCTATGCGAAGAAGTTACAGACTACAAGAAAACTGAATGCATGGTCATTAGTAAAAAGAGAAGCCCAAAATGCGAACTATAAGTCGGGCATAGCAAAATCTAGCAGGTACAGAAATTTAAATAACTGGGATGTGTCCGAACAGAGAAAGAAAAGTGCGACATTAAGATTCGAAGGCGTATTGGCATGGCCGGGGTTGCATTCCAGAAGCTGAGTGCAGTATTGGGAGACGGGAAGATATCACTGGAAACAAAGAAGAATGTACTGAATTGTTATGTGAAGTCTGTCCTTCAATATGGCAGCGAATGTTGGGCAATCTAATCAAAGATGTATCATAAAAAGAAATTGCATATTCATATGCTACCATTCCTTCGTTATATTAATGTTAATGGTTGGTCTCTGTTATGGGGACTTACCCATATGACACATGAACTCGTCCAAACTGTATATAAATAGCAGTTCTGCTTTGGAGCAGTGTGTCAGAGATAATGAGATAAATAGAGAGAGAGAGAGAGAGAGAGAGAGAGAGCGGAATCTATTCCAGCAGATAACTCTGACTGCCAGCCTAAACTGTCACGCTAATAATCGCTTATTGGCATATGTTTGAACTACTGTCTTTGTAATATATTTGTTTAACACTATTCCGTCTTTGTGTCTTTATTTCTTGCCCTAAATGGACCACAACAACTTGGCGACGAGGTCACAACAATCTCTACAATTAGCAACCCTCGAGCAGCGTATCGAGTGAATTTAGTAAAGTTTCAGTGTGTATTATACACGATGTTTTCTCTCCAATAATTCCTAACCAATACTTAGGGTGTGTATTATACAAAAGTGCGTATTATAAACAGATACGTACGGTATATGACAGTTATATCTCCAACTATTATGCATCTGAGCAATTGTTATGGACACGTCATTAGCCGTTGTTTATAGCAACCTTTTGCTAACTATGTGCCGACTTAGAATTTTAAAATCATTCAGTGTGCCAACAGCATAGGTATTTTTTTTATGCAAATCAAGGTCAATACAACTGTTCTACAATATATATTTTATAGTAATATATACAATAATATGTAAACCACATTAACAGAAATAAACTGTTTTTAAATGTTCTTTTTAAGTTTTATTATAAATGGGAGCCTTGTCCCTACTGTGTCTAAGCAAATTGCTCAATATCGGCAACATATTTTGTTATTTTGAGCTTTACACAATTTTCTAAATGGTCAAGTGTTAGGCAACTGCATTGTGGACTTAACGTTGCTTTCATGTGAAAGAATATTTGCCGAAATCCGAAAGAAGAGCAATATAGTTTTCTTCAAACAGATGAAAAATCACAGGCGGAATGTCCAACAGTTGGGAATAGCAGCAGATTTGTCTATAGTTTTGTCTTGTCCTTAGTTCATCAAACCGTGCCATTAAAAATTGCTTGGCGTGCTACGAGTGGCATGCGTGCCGTAGGCTGCTGACCCTTGTTATATAATATAGTTACATCTTAGGGCGCACCAAAATTCTTTCTACGATTTTTTAAATGCAGTTTTGTTGTATCCATTTCATTTTGAGATTTCCTTTTCGTATTTTGCTTGTTACAATAGAGGGAAATTGAAAATATAATGTTCAGTTTGATACATATTCGTGTTTTTGTCTTTATGAATTAAAATAGTCGATTATAAATAGTCCGATCTTGTAAACCACTTAATTCTCTGAAGAAGCCATGAAGGACGTACAAGAGGCATCAAGATGCGTTTGCAAATCAAGTTTAATTTTGCGTGCATTAGGCTAAGTGACGTTTATCAACCAACAGATTATGTTTCCAAAAAACAAAGAGTCCTTGAATTTGTTTCTCCGCAAAAGGCAAGAGCTATAAAAATCAAAACCCAATGAGAAGTTCGTAGGTGAAATTCTGCAATTTAGTGAAATATAAAACGAAAAAAAATCAGCCTTACCTCTCTACAAAATAACTCTAAATTCTAACACTAACCTTATTTATTTTCACTATTTACATTGTCCGCTGAGTTGCCCTCATCATTATTGGCACATTTACTACGTTTCGGATGTTGTACGCTCCAGAATTTTTCAGGACATTTCAATATATTTGAAATGAGGTAGTATTGCTATTCACACAATTTACATGGTTCGGATTGTTGTCCTCATCTTTTTTGCCATATTCACAACGCTTCGGACTTCAGAAGAATATATCTATATTTCTGTGATAAGGTATTGTAATTATTTACAATATTTACGTCATTTTACGTTGTTGCCCTTATCTTTATTGCCATATTCGCGACGTTTCAGCTGTTGTAAGCAGCGGCCTTCTTCAGAAGATTTCTCTGTTTCTGAGATGAGATATTGAAACTATACTATTTGCATCATTCAAATTATTGTCTTCATCTTTATTGCCATATTCACGACGTTTCGGCTGTTTGACGCTTCGGCTTTCTTAAGAATATATCTGAGACAATGTATTGTAACTACTTACATTATTTACATCGATAAGACTGTTGTACTCATTTTTTGTCATATTCGCGACGTTTCAATTACTGTACACTATAGTCTTCTTCAGGACCTGTCGCTATTTCTGAGATGAGGTATTTATTATACACTATAAAAGTTTTGGCTAAATCCTGTAACTTTATCCAAAGAATTGTGAGTTCAATACATTTCAGTTGTGCTCTCTGGACTTCATCAGGTGTTAGTCTATCTGGGTAACCTTCAGGGAGCATTATTAGTTATAAATTTTATTGTAATAATTAGTAATTGTATGATAGTCATTTATTTCTATTGAGATATATTACATTCATTTACCAAAACAGTCAGCACCACGTTCGATTGAAATTCACAAAATCTTTCTATTAATATAATTTCTCCCGAAAATTGGTTTCTCAGATCTTCTAAATGTTATCGCTGTTTTCAGTATTGACGAAGATTTTTTTCCTAACATTTTGTTTGAACAGATATGGGATGCCAACATCTTATGTAGGTACCTCCACTCATTTTCGATATCTAAATATTTTGAAATTGTATTTTTAAAAATATAATAGGTTTCTTGAAACGTTTATTTTAGTTTTAGTTAAAAGCTAATTGATTAAATTTACTATTTCCAGTAAGCAAACTACTCTGGTGTATTTCAAACAGAAATTATTTTGACTGGAAACTAAAATTCTGAGATTTTTTTAATCTTTCAATTTTTAGGCCATTTTTAAGCGATCGACACATTCGTAAACAAAAGTTAATTTTCGATTTTAAAAATATTGCAAAAAAAAATATACATTTGTGACACATTATTTTGGGAAAATTAGCAAATTTTGTTAAATTAATCTGATTTACACAAGTATTACTTATAGCGTGAAATTTATGTGATGTTTTTATTTTTACAGTAAAGTTCACCCTGTAAAAAGACCGGGGAGCAACTCAGATGAGAAGAGTACGTTATGGGATAGTTTATATAGATAGGACGGGAAGATAGTCGTTAAGTCTAAACCTGATTGTAGCGTTCTGGGAAACATCTTATTCGGAGTCTCTTCTTACAGAGCAGTGACTCGCGGGACGAAGCTCTTTGAGTAGAACTTTTCGCCGGTGGAATACGAAGGGAGTGTAGGTGGTTTGTTTCTATGTAAGTGGTATGGCAGGTTCTAGCCGTAAAGGTTAGACCTGGCTGAATCAAAAAATGTCTTTCGTCCGAGCACTTTCCATGGAAGTAGCGATAGACACGCCACATCCCGTCTGTGAGTGAAGGGTTGGAGTGTTACTATTTTATAGCGATTTCACACTTTTCTCTTGAAAGTTAGAGGTGTTATCCACTTTTGTTGTTGCTGCTGCTGAAAGTTTTTAAGCAATGTGGATGCTGTTATTTAGCTCAGATCTTTGTGATTCTGTAGCGCCAGTCGATCAGTTTCGAAGAAAAATGTTCTACTCTATGCGATATTAATTTCCGATCAGTATTTGACAAGGTAACGTAATAAATTCGGTTAAATTTATTCAAAACATTTGTTTAAGTTTTTCGGTATAAAAAACATAAAAAAAACAAAAACAAACACTTATGTGTCTAAAGCAACGGACGAAATGCGTTAAAATCTTTTGTTATTTAAAATTGTCGTCTGCATGAATAGAAAGTGACGCTGAATTGTATACACTTGGAATTTATAATACAAAATACATTTGCTGTAATAACAGTTGGAATGAAAAAACCGTATATGAAAAGAAAATGGATTTCGATGTAATCCATCAACAAAGCTAGGATATAATGGATGAAAAAAATTCTCTTTGCGACATTACTTTTTCTAACTGAAAAAACCGGCAGATATTTGGAATATAACCAAGAATGTGTTGTGAATAACAAAATAACAGAATAAAAAAACCCCTATAATCTATCAATCATAAAAAAGAATGCAAAGGAAAATAAAACATATAAAGCGTGCGATTTGTAAATTGTCGCCAGTGTATATTTTTAATTTTGCGTTGTTTGGATTTTGTCGACTACATTATGTGTGGGACGTAGTTGAGAGAAGCCATAGATAGATAGATAGATAGATAGATAGATAGATAACAGGATGAGAAAATATGAACAGATTGGGATAGCGAGCTAGATATTAGATAGATCAACAGAAAACAAAAGGGAAACGATATATATAGAAACAGGATATATATACCTGATGAGTTCTAAGAATTACAGGAAAAAGGTACAGGAGGTCACTAAATTTTATAGCACAGCACCCACCTTGTATATCGATAATATCAACAAGATGCTAAGGGCATTATGGCTAAACTGGGTATGTGACAGAGTAGAAATACTGCGTGAAAGACAAGCATTTTTGAAGGTGAAAGATCATAAAAAATTTTTCAAAACAGCCCGTCGTTTCGGTTGAACTATCCTACTAAGACAGATTTGGGTAAGATAAGCCGTTCTGCATTGCAAAGGGTATGTCAAAGGGTACGTCAGAGTCGCCACGCAAACTGACCAATGGAAGGGCACGAGTAAATGTATCTTTTGCTTTCACGAAATTGATGATAAAAAGAGGTGTTTATTCAGTACGATGTTAAAGATTCCTACCCCTTGATAACAAAAAAAAAACCTTCTGGGAGCATTACAATACGCTAAAGACTTCATTTTTATACCACTGGAACAGACTGAGTTAATTTGACATTGTCGTATATCAGTTTTATCTATTTAGAAATCCAATGGAGTCGCCATTAATGTACCATTGGAGTCGTTTCATGGTACTCAAGCTTCTGAATGATAGCCTTATATGTGCTGAATAAAGTAAGTGAATTTTACATATAGACGGCCACGGACTGTATAAGGATGACGAACTTATAGCAGTGCTTGAACTAATGACAAGATCAAAACGGCACTGTTCAGGCTCTTGAAGAACCTAAGGTTTGAAATCGAGGTTGATATAAATAAAAAGTGGATAGAATATATATAGATATGAATAGAAAATATTTAGATATTGAGTTGGATCTAAATAGTGGTACAGTCTCTCCGTACATGAACCCGATACAAAACTGGTGGACGTGAATGCCATGTCTAACCACCCAGCGAGCGTAATTAAACACATCTCTGTAGGTTATCTAGGAATTTTTTAAAGATTTTTTTTTAAGAGAAAACAAGCCGTATGCGTTTACGTTAAAAGAAGAAGGGCACAAATCGAAAGTTGATAATTAAACCTACGATGTAACAGAAGGTACAAAGTAATAATAGGTCAAGAAATGTTATTTGGTTCATCATTCAATTTAAATTTGGAGGTGAAAACTAATATAGGGAAAGTACTTGTCTCTATTTCTGAGATGAGGTAGTATTTACAGTATTTACATTATACGTCTATACACACTGGGTCATGTGTCCTTAAGAAAGTGGATATAGACGTTGGTTAGTTCCAGATTTGACTTTTCGAGTTATGAGTTCAATACCAGGCGACAGCAATGGTGCACAAGTAACTTCCAGGGTTAGAGGGAAATAACTCATGACTTCCAATCGAGGCTTCCCGCAAGGAATTGAGTTCATATACCTTAGTAATTTTAATAAAGGGTTCGAAGAAGGCCAGAGCGTACAACGGCGGAAACGTCGTACAAAAAGCAACAAAGACGAAAACAATAGTCCGAATAATGTAAATGCAGGAAAAGTATTGTTTAAAATATTAGAAAACACTTCCCCATGTCCTCTGAATTGCATAAGACCTTTAATAAAAATACGATGAAATCGAGTGTCAGCTGCACCAGTAACTTAGATAAAGCTGTAAAAAATAAAAGAAGAAAAAAGCAAAGGACTCCAAAGGTGACACGTAGAATGAAAATGATGGTGACTTATGTAACTGCAAGGAAAAGGACAACTGTTTGTAAAACGGAAGGAGTGCTGTATAAAACTGAGGTAGAAAATTCTAATGGGCAGAAAATAGTTTATGTGGGGTGTACTGAAGGCAGTCTTAATTAGACGTGGTATAATCTTAGATCTTCATTCAAGTTAGGAAGACACAGGAATTATACCAGACTCACCAGCCACGTGTGGAAGTTGAAAGAGAAAGACAATAAAAGCTCTAATGTGAAACGGAGTATACTATAAGAAGGTCCAGAGAAAAGGTTTGTCGGTTTTGCCAGGAGTAACAACTGGTTATTGTCACATACCAAGACAAGAAAAAATTATTAAAGGAAAAGTCTGAGTATATGACAGGATGCAGGCATGCAAGATAGTATGTTTTGGACTATACAAGCTTGGTAGAGGGCGTTAGTGTGTGTTCTCCTCTTCTTCTGTGAAGTTCCGGCGGCCGAAATCGTGAGATCCCCATTCTCTTTCGTCAGGCGTAGGCGTAAGGAAGTTCTCCTCTCCTTCGCTCGGTGTCCCGTTTATCGTGTATGTAAGTGTTATGGACCAGGTTAAGGTCCAAAAAGAACAAAACGACCACAAGGGTAGAAATAAAAAATATATATTAACAAGAAATAACAATACAATATGTGGAAAGTGTTAGTATGACTGTCTGTCTCATTTGGAGTAAACTACTACCAACTCGACTGAGAAGCATAGTATATATAGTGTTAGGAAGAGTTCATTCTGGAGTTACATGTAAGGACCCATGACACCCCCGTCCCAAGCTTTTATCTCGCAGGGGTCTTTAAAATTTTTTTCTCTTCGGATTAATCATCAAAGGCTCTGTGAATTTTCTTTTTCTACTGGATTTCCGTGGTTCTGAAACTGCTTGAGGCCTTTGCATATCGAATGTATCAAATATTGTGTCCTCTTCCTGGGGTAGACCGTTAGAATCCTCTAACAGCCGCTTTCTGTTTTGATTTACATGCCTTTTATGTGAGAACTTCGGACCTTACCCTGAATTATGTAAATCATGTTCCCGGTTCGTTTCTCTCTTGTACCTGGCTCCCAATAGGATGTGTTGCTTTTGAACATTAAAAAAAAACTTTCTCCCCTGGGTTCAAGTTTCTTTTCGGTGCAAACGATGTTGGCGATTGCGTTGTCTGTTTCGGCAGTAACTTGTCGAATACCGATCTAATTTTTCGGGCGAACATTACTTCCGCCGGCGATAGTGCCGATGGCGTAGTACTGTTCGGTGTAATTCTATACACTTGCAAGAATTGTTGTAATACCTTTTCTGTTTGTACGTTATAAGCTTTCCTTAGTGCTCTTTTTAGTGTATCTACAAAACTCTCCGCTTGTCCGTTTGATCTTGGATGATATGACGGAGATTTGATGTGTTTCACTTGGAAGTTTTCACAAAATTCTTGCAAGTCCGCAGATGTAAATTGTGTCCTATTATCGGTGACTAGACAATCCACCACTCCGAAGTGAGCAAACAGCTCGTTGTGGCAATTTATTGTCGTTTCAGAAGTAGGTTTTCTACAATGAAATACTTCTGGCCATTTGCTGTAACTGTCTACTACAATCAAATAATAGAAACCCCGAAATGCATCTGCAAGGATTCTCGACCACAGTCGATCTGTCTTAGGCCATGTAATATGAGGGGTCGGAGGTGCCTTGGCTGCTAAGGAACAGCCCTTGCATTTGTCCACCATATGTGCGATATCTTGATTCAAGTTTACCTCTACACATAACTTTGCATTAAGGATTTCATCCTGTTCTTTCCTGGGTGACCCCTGTGGAAATCCTTGAGAATTCTCCTTTGTAGCGTTTTCGGGATTACTACTCTTTCATTGTATAGCAGAACATTATCACATATCAAAAATCTGTCTGGAATATGCTTATTTACTGCAATTTTCGTTTTCGTTTTCGTTTCCTTTAAAAAATTCGTTATTTACTGCTTCGTTTCTTATTTCCTGTAATGTGACAGGAAGGTCTCGAATTGTACTGCATAATGATGTTCTAATATCTCCCTCATATATTAAAGCTGCAATTACGGAATGGAAGATACTCTAATTTGAAGTTATAATTTAATAGAACCGCCCCCCATCTTAGTAATCTATAAACAGTGTAGACCGGTAGGCTTTTCTTATCCAAATTTTGTCAGTAACGACCTGTGGTCCGTCTATAAGGTAAAGAATCTACCGTAAATATATCTGTGGAATCTGGTAACCGCAAAAATAATCCCCAACGATTGTTTCGGCTGGTAGTAAGGTTCTAGACGCGTGTGCGATGAGTTTTACTGTCACATCCGTCATTTTATGAAGTATACATGCTCCAATACCGTAGGAACTCGCGTCACTCGCGACTATTATTCCCAATTTTGGATCATAATGAGTTAAAAATAAACCTGCTGTTAGAATCTTAATGAATTTGTCAAAAATTTGCTGACATTAGGATGACCATTTCCAAACTTTTTCCTTCTTCAACAGCGCGTTTAGGGGTGCGCATAATTTGTGTATGTTATGTATAAAATCTTGATAATAATTTACTAAGCTCAAAAGGTTTTGTAACTCGGCTGGATATTTTTAAACCGGCATGTATTTTTATTGCCGTGTCTCTTTCTGGGTTTGGTCTTCTTCCTTTTTTGTCAGTAATGTGGCCCAGGTATTTTATCTCATTCATAAAGAAGTCACATTTATTTTCCTTCACCTTAAAGCCGTAATTTTATATCCACGTGAAGACCTCTTGAACGTGTTTCCAGTGTTTTTCAATATTTTTGCTATTTATTGATATGTCATCAGTGTATGCGATCGTGAAATCCCGTCCGCCTAGCATAGTAACCATTATTCGCTGAAATATCACCGGCGCGACCTTGATCCCGAATGCTAATCTCTGGAACTTATATTACCCTCTATGAGTGTTTATGCACAACAACCTCGAGCTTTCTTCGTCTACTGGTATTTGTAGGTATGCTTCGCTCAAGTCTAAAGATTTTCTTCCGTTCAACTTTATGAATACTTTTTCTGGACAAGGGAGAGGATAGTGATAATCTTTAAACGCTGAATTTAACCCTCTCGAGAAGTCAGTGCCTTTTCATATCTCTCCCGATTTCTTTTTCATATAAACCATAGATGCGGCCCATTGACTATATTCTACCTTTACCAATATACCGGTTTCCACGAATCTATCCAACCGTTTGTCTGTCTTTTCTAATGATGCAAAAGCTACATTTCTTTTCTTCTTGAAAATGGTTTGTACATTTTCTTTTAGTTCGATTTTTGCCGCCATTTTTTACACCTCCCAAGGCCGGCTGAAAATATGTAGGAGAAACTCTCCTTTAATTTCTCCTTCAATTTCTCTGCTTCGGTCGATAAACTTTCCACTTTTTGCCAGAACGTATTTATCGGTAATTCCCAGAGGTCAAATTTCTACATCCAGTCAGTTCCGAGTAAATTTTCCGTATTTTTTAGAAGAAACATCTTTAATTTCTTGGTTATCCCATTTAACGTCACAGTTGTGATAATCTTCCCTCAAACTTGATTTTTCTTCCCGTTACCGACCTGGCTATTTTATCTGTTCTCAACATACTCGGTTTGTTTAATTTCTCCCATGTCTGTAGGCTAATAATGGTTAAATCGGATGTAAAATCCAGTTGTAATCTGATTTTTTGTTTAACATTTCCACTTGTACGTATTTTCCTATATTTATCCAGTCCATTTGGTCAGGTCTAGTGGCTCTCACTCGACTTTCATTTTCTTTCTTTTTGTTTTTTTTCTGCAGTGCAAACTTTTATGTTTCACTTTATTGCACAACAGACAAGTTTTACAGCGGTATGGGCAAACTTTTTCCCACTGCAGAGTTCCACAGCAATATCATGGACTGGGTGGTTGTTTCATTTGACTTTTTGTAGTAAAGTAAATGGTTTGGTTTGTTTTGGGGGAGTGAAAAACGTATTTTTTGTTGTACTTTCAGAATGTGAGCGACACCAGACTCTTCGATATCTTTCGCGTCCTTTTTTACCCTCATACATCTCTGACAGTCCTCAGCTAATTTTTCTAGCGTCAATTCTGGTTCACTCTCAAGTTTTGTTAGAATTCTCTATCTGTTCTCTGCGTCTTTAGTCGAAATCAGGCCTTGGACGAATATCAAACTTTTAAAATTGTCAACTCTGAGTTCAGATAACTTGAAGTCATCGCAGTGTTTGTTTACTACGGAAGCGAATGTTATATAGTCTTTGCTACCCGTTTTTGTTAAATCTAAACATTTCCACCTTTTGTGGAATGGTGAAGTTTTCAGACTGAACAATTCTGCTAAGAGTTTCACTGCTTCCCCGAAAGTCAACTCATTCGTTTTCCTCGGAAGGGTGTAGTCAACGAATTTAGTGCGTTCGCTTGACCCTAGTTTCCTAAGCACTCTTTTTCGCGTCTGACCAATTCCCGCAACCAATCTCAATTAAATTTTCATATCTTCTGAAGTAAATCGCGATGGTTTTGTTTCGTCCGGTGCATAAGTGTGCATTTGATTCATTTTCAGAATTTTGCTTTTTATTTGTCACTGCTCGTAGTAGTAATTCTTGTAGTTCGAGTTGTTTTTCTTCGTTTTTCTGTTGAATTTCTAATTTTTTCTCTTCGAGCCTAATCTGTCTTTCCTCATTTTTTTGTTGCTGCTCAAATTGCATTTTTATTAGTTCCAACATGATTGTCTTAAAGTCCTCCATGTTTACAACGTAATTTAATTATAACATAAGCTATCTGTTGCCACGAGGAGAGGAAAGAAATAAAACTCATTTTTCTTCCTTTCTTTTTTTCACAATACGCTATTCAAGTGCATAAGGTTTATAGTTACGTCGGTCAAAAAATTTTCCTTTTTCTTGTTCGAAAAAAATATTGACTTATTTATTTCTTCTTTTCACAAAGAAGAAAAACAAAATATCACTTTGGTTATAGAAAAAATCAATTTACAGATTTTTTCTTTCTTGTTACGAAGATTACCCTTGTTTTAGCTCCTCTGTGTTTTGCGCTTACGGCTTTCGAAAACCACTGTTGTGAATAGTGGTCGCTCTTATGTATGAAAAATTTTCCTTAAGAACTTTGTAGCTAGAGTCGTGTACTTGAGTAAAAATATTTTTTTCTTTTTTCTCAGTGTAGAATTCAGGTCTTTGTCGCCCGTTGTTCTGGAAACTTGGTGAGGAAATTTTTTCCTGCGTAGAATTCGATTACTGTTATGGTCGACAGGCAGAATCCGTTTCTTTATATCTTCGTCACCGCTGATATGGCTGGTGTTCAAAAAGGTTTTTTTTTCATTTATCTTCGCGTAGAATCCGTTTCTTCAGTATCTTAGTCATCACTGTTATGGGCGGCCAGTGGCCAAAAGGTTTTTTCTTTTGTCCTCCGCGTAGAATCCGTTTCTTCAATATCTTCGTCGCCACTGTTATGGACCAGGTTATGGTCTGAAAAGAACAACATGACCACAAATGTATATTAACAATAAATAACAATACAAAATGTGGTAAGTGTTAGTATGACTGTC
This sequence comes from Ascarosepion bandense, assembly GCA_037127315.1. Lineage (NCBI taxonomy): Eukaryota > Metazoa > Mollusca > Cephalopoda > Sepiida > Sepiidae > Ascarosepion > Ascarosepion bandense. The sequence continues at coordinate 3,813,307 of JBBBDQ010001273.1, read as the reverse complement.
AGTCTGGTTTGGCTTGAACTACTACCAATTCGACTCTCTCTCTTGAGAGGCGTAGTATATATAGTTAGGAAGAGTTTATTCTGGAGTTACAGGTAAGGACCTATGACAATAAGCGAGCATCTTGACATACCAGCTATTGCTTTGCCTGATAAGACCCGTATGGTCAAAAGCTAGATAGCAAGTAAGTGACGTGTTTTCAGTTCTTTGACATATTGTTAGTTCTGCATATTCAGTTCATTTTTTTTATTGTAAATTGAGCACTTTCACTTTCTCGATCTACATTCGGTTGATTCAACCATCCACTATATATATATATATATATATATATATATATATATATATATATATATATATTGCGATGGGTAAATTGTCACTATTTTATATTTTAAATTTAGTGCATTTTTGTTTTTTATTTTGTCGACTGCACAGTATTGTAGGGTCAATTGGGGAATGACTGTGAGAAAAAGAGCACGATGACGCAATTCACCCTGTCAGAAACTTGAAAACGGCATACTGTACTCTCTGGCATTTTCAGAATGTTTGGTGTCAACTTGCGGACAGTTCAGAGGATTCGAAAAAAAATATTTGATATATCTACTCAACATCATGGTGTTTGGAGTGATAACAAGTGATGGCGAAGTTTCATCTTCCCACAGGGCCTCAGACTCAACACAGATGCCTACATCTAGTGCCTTGAGAAGGTAGTGCTCTTCTGGGTCAAGAGAGTGACTTCTGGAAGACCCTATAATTGACAATAGGACCTTGCACCATCTCAGACTATTTCTGCAACCACGCTACCAACAACATCTGGCCACCTAGCTCTCATGACTGTATCCCATTTGATTATTACGTGTGGGGCGTAATTGAGCGAGAAAGATAACCCAAAAGATTAACTGAAAGCAAGGATTTCAACAACTTAAGTCAGTATCTTAAACAAGGCGATCATCCAGAAAAACTGCGAGAGATTCTGAAGTCGTCTGGAGGCCGTGGTTGAAGCCAATGATGATTTTATTTAATAAATTTTATTTTTATTTTTTCAAAATAGTCTTGTGTAATTTTGGTAAATACATCTGTTAACCACATTTGCGGATATTGACAGTGGATATTGCCTTGGAAGAGAAACCGGAGAGCCGAGTTCGAATTCCAGTTAAATTCGTTGCATACACTTACGCGCAAATACCACCGGGAAAGGTATTATTCCGTCTCTTCCTTCTAGCTCTGGGTCAAATAACTGGACAGATAGGGTTCTATAGCCTTGGTTGGCAATCGCTCTAACTCAGAAAGTAATGGCAACATACTGCGGGAAAATATTCTGCCCAATCAGTCATGTCTCTTTCGAAACATGTCGCCAAAGTATGTTCCACTTATGGCACGTAACTGATTAATATCTATTAAAATAAGATATCAGTCATTTTCATTTTTGTGTAATTGTGACGCAGCCTATATATATATATATAGTTAGTTACATACAAAGTTTCGCCAAAAAAATGCTCCAAAGTCTTATCGTCCAAAGGATTTTATATTATTGAATTATGTTTTATTCCTTTTTAGAAGCATGCTAAAATTTCGATGAATTTTTTTTTATATTAGCCCTTGACCATAAAATAATAGGTGATATTTTACCGTTTTTTTTTTTTGCTGTCATTTGGGAATTCTTCAAAAATCAAATAATAGTTGGATTTTAATGAAACTATCAGGAATATTTCACGAATGAAATAAATTATTTTGGAAACGTTTTATTAGAAATCCATTGTAAAAATGTTTTGTTTTTACTACCCACGTAATCTTATGAAATTTGCAAAAATTGTTTTTTGTGAAGTTTAATGTTTACATTAGTTCAAGAAATTTTTGTTGAATTTAAATAATCAATTTCTAGCTTATTGATTTACAGTCAATTTTGACTTTTATAATTTGAAATTCAATGCCAATCGTTATCAAGAGTTTCTTTTTTGTGATTTATTAAAGTTCTCACTTCGTCCATTTAGGCAACATAAGGGAGTGTATCTATGTTTTATCGATTATGCGAAGGCGTTTGACAAAATACGCCGCAAAGAATTGATGGAGATGCTCAACAGCCTCAACATATTTGGGAAAGACATAACAGTAATAAAAATCTCTACCAGCAGCAAACCACCTGCATACGGACAGGTAACGAATTAAGGAGATAGACAAAGATAGAAAGGAGTGTAAGAGTCTTTTCACCCGATCTATTCAACTTGCAACGCGAGACTATTCTGAGGACCATAGATGTTATACCAGGATTTGTCATTAAAGGCTACAATTTGAATAACATAAGGTACGCAGATGACTCAGTGCTGATAGCAGACACGGAAAGGAAACTACAAGACCTCCTACAGACGGTAGCTGCAGAGAGTGAAAAGAAATGACTACAAATAAATTGCAAGAAAACATAATGCATAGTCAGCACCAACAGGAGCAGCCCAAAAGGCCAAATATAGGTGGAGAACGCTAAAATCAAGCAGGTACAAAAATTTAAATACCTGGGAAGACGGAAAGTACAACAAAGAGATCCGAAGTCGAATTGGCATGGCGAAGGACGCGTTCCAGTAGCTGAGTAAAGTATTAAGAGACAAGAAGATTTCGCTAGAAACAAAGAAGAGAGTGCTGGATTACTATATGATGTCAGTTCTTCAATATGGCAATGAATGCTGGACAATATAATCGAAGATGAACGAAAAACTTGAAGCAATTGAAATGTGGTTCTACAAAAGGATGCTTTGGATATCATGGATCGAGCATATGAACAATGATGAGGTTTTGCAAAGGATGGAAACGAAAAGGAAATTATTATTGAGCATACTAACCTGCCAGAAAGAAGGAAGGAGAGAAGGATAGAAAGACAAGGCACATAGAAGAAGAAGAAGAAGAAGAAGAAGAAGAAGAAGAAGAAGAAGAAGAAGAAGAAGAAGAAGGAGAAGAAGAAGAAGAAGTTTAGGCATGTTTCAATTCATTAATTTTTTAGTCACATATTCTAGAAATCACGTGTTCGAAGAATACTGCCAGACGTTTTTCTTTTATCTCACCCGAATGCCGTTTGGTGTACGCACATATATATATATATATATATATATATATATATATTATTTTTATAACGTTACGTGATCCAAGCAGGACGATTCCTTTTATTATATCAAAACGAGGTCGACTATGTTTGTTCTCTGGCGATCTTTGTTCAAATTCTAATGTTTAATCGGTATCACCCCAAGTAAGGCAGTAAAGCCACTGAGACACAAGTGGGATTACAAGGCGTGGAAGAAGTACGAACAGAAACATTAATATCTAGCGAAAAAAAGTAAGGGTAATCAAGAGGACAGTAAATAGCGATTTAGAATTCATCTAAGTATTTGCAGCTTAAAGTTGGCTGGAAAGAATGGAGCCGGAAAGGAATTCCATAAGCGAGAAAAGCGATAAAAGAAACTTAACATAGAATTTACGGCTTTGTTCTTGTGGTCTTTGAACACGATGTCTGGGCGATTAGCGCTGATTGTTCCGTCTGTGTGTATTGTAAAATCTAATAAAAATGTCAGAAATTCTATCTCTATAATCGCATCTGGGGGATGTTTATATCAGTTTCTTGCAGTTTTCCTCAGGTAGTTGCATATTTTCCAGTGCAGAGGTTGGCTCACTCTGTCATACCGAACTTCATATTCAGTGGATGCTTAAATCTGTAATATATTAACTTGAACGGCAGAGGTAAGTGACAGGTAAATCCGGCCATAGGTAAGTTCAACAAAGAACAAGGGTGGCAAATAATTTTATATCCGGCCGTAGATGATATCAACAGAGTGCACAAACGAAAACCGGCTTGAAGAACAATGGACAGCCAGGGGTGATTGACAGATACATCCAACCGTAGATAACGCCAACAAAGCGACAGCCCGAAAAAGTAAAAACGCGTGGGAGTGTTAAGACTATATAAAGTTTAGAACTTTGGGCTGAAGAGACAGAGAAGATCCCCGCTTGTCTCCGACTCCCGACGGCTCATTCGTGTGCGTGACTTTCTCCGGCTGATACTATCGTATAAGAAAGTGACTCATTATGCCTTCTCCGGCTAACGTTTATAGCATAAATGAAGTAGAAAGTTTATATTAAATTGATTGCGTTCTTCTGCCAGCAATGCTGGTCCATTTTGATAGTTTCTTTTTCTCTTTCTCGCCAGGATCTATCCTACGCATTCATAAGTTTACTATTTGTCCATACATTGAATATTGCTGTCATATCTAGTCTAGTGCTTCTACGATACGTTTAGAGGTTCTTAATAAAATATAAGGAAGACTCTGCAATGTTCAAGGTCCTGACCTGACATCTCGGCTTCAGTGACATTCCCACCGCCCTCATGTAGTTTCCCCCTGCTTTTTCTATACATATTTACGTGGTTATTTTTCTGGTGGACTTTCCTCTACGGTAGCTAGCCTTTATGAATTCACGCATAGTATTAGATTGGCGCCAAGGTCTCATCATTTTACAGATTAAATAGCAAGATATAATTGTAGTTTCTGTGCTATAATAATTTTTATTCTTTCTCACTTCTTGCTTGCGGGGCTCTCTTCCGGTTTATTGCATCCCATTCAGTTTTGATCATCAAAAATTTACATGCAAAGTCAATCGTTATCTTCTATTTACTTAATTCCTGTTCATTTATTGATCACTCTCCAAAGTAATTTTTTCTTTTTCTCATATTATTTCACACTGAGTAAACCATTTTGCGTTTTAGTGGTTTTATTTCCTTGATTTGGAATGAAATGCTTAAAACAAAAACGAAATCTTTTATCTTCTAAAATGTAAATGCAGTGTTATAACACCCTTCGCTCCACTCCACACGTTTCTCGCGGGGCCGGCCGTGAGACACAACAGATTTACAAGTCGGAACCAAGTGGTAGACGCCATCGTTTGCCACGTTGTGATTTTTTACTTCGATTAGTGGCTACGCTGACTCCGACATGATATGACCTGATGAGAGTGCAGCAAGCGTTTTAGGGTTATATTAGTTGCAGGATCAACAGCAAAAATTGATTTAAGTATTGAAGAGAAAACCAAAGTTGTCTGGCAAAGTTTTTACGTACACGCAGTATTAGCATTAATAAGAGAGAGAGAGAGAGAGAGAGAGAGAGAGAGAGAGAGAGAGAGAGAGAGATAAATTGGCAACAGGTGGGATCGGCTGCCACCAACGGTTTGACTCTATTCGCTTGATTACTTCCGCGACCGATTGGAACTTTGTGCTCTTCACGTTTCACGTGACTACTTCTGACGCTTTGTGTACCGGGCTTCCGCTTGCTTCTAGGAACTTTTTTCTCGGGTCTCTAGCCGCTTCGGGTATTCTCAGGGCTTTTAAAATCAGTTCACTCAACCTCATCTGCTTTTCCTCGGTCTCTAGGCAACGGCACATCTATTCTTGTCTGGTCTCGTTCGTCTTCTCTTCTCTGTGTGCGCTCTTTTCCGTGTGTCTTCGTCTCTCTCCGGTCCTCCCCTAATCTCTGCTTTCTGTGCTCTGTTTGCCTGAATGTGTCTGCCTGAGTTTTTCTTCTTCTGTCTGCTTTTCAGCTAAACTTCTCTGCTCTATTTTTTTCTGATCTGTTGCTCTGATTATATAGAGGTCGGTCGGGTAGTCGTTCATTCGTTCTCTTTTCCTCTCACACATACCTGCACGGGGAGGAGCCCAACGGGACAGTCAATTGCCGCATTGTCGTCATCTGGGACCATCGATTCCTTTTTCTCTCCGACTAGCTCTTCCCTGAACTCACACGCAGAACCCCGGGTGGTCAGCCCGCAAGAAACAAAAATACCGCACACGCCATTAATTTCTTCGACAATGGTCAGTTAGTCGTGCGGAACTATTAGACGCCTTTAGGCCTGGCCTTGCCATTGTCCCCATTGTCCCCGCAACAAGAAAAAATTCCAAGTTTTGCTCTGCAGTCACTTAAAAATATCGATAAAGAAAGATAAATCCTTTTATCTCATTTCTTTACTTTCCATTTCTTATCTAGTTCTTAACTTTCTTTTCAAATCTTAATTCATGAACACATTCAATTAATCTGTTAATTCCAGCAAGCTAATTATAGCTTCGTTTAGTTCCTAAATTAGCCCTGCATCTCCTCAGCTCTTAATCTTAACAAATTAGCTATTGTTCCTATTATGCAGTCCTCTCTCTCTCTCTCTCTCCGTCAAAATATCAAATCGTTATCTTCTTGATTCCTGTTCTTTTACTGTTCTCTCTCCTTAATAATGTGTTCTTTTTTCATATTCTCTCATTCCGACGTCCCGTTGTATCTTAGTAATTTTATTGCCTTAGTTATGAGTGAAATGATAAAAAATCCCGCAAACCCACAAACTAAACTTTACTAACACATATCTTGTGTCATTTAAATAATATAAGTTGACCAAAACGCAAAATATAATCTTTCGAATCGATGAACTTAACATAAATTTAGCTAATCTTAGTATAAGAATTATTCACAAACTCTTTAAAACAAGTAAATCATTTTACATCAGAAAAAAGAGTTTGTCAAATAGAACATAAACAATGGCACCAAAGATATATCGACGAATGGTCTTGAGATTTATTGGAAAATTTAAAATATTTTTAAATCAACTCATCTGATATTTACTTACTGTCCGTATCCGAACTCACTTCGAAATGTTTCATTTTTTCCATTATTTCTTGTTCACAACCACACAACGCAAGTTTCACGCTCACTATTCCTCTTAATGTTGAACATTGGTTCAATTTTATGTATAGGCATACCTTCCACTAAAACGTCTTCAAGCAGCAAATCATGTTCAAATTCCAGCCGTACCACGTTCACTCTGGGTAAATACCCACGGGAAAAATAGCGTATGATCTCTAGCCTTTATATGGCAAATAGTATAGGAAAACCAAAAATTCGTGAGGGTTGGACTTGGGACTAACAGTTCTGCATGACTTGCATCCAGGCTGGTGGACTCATCTTCCTTGTTACTAACACAACGTTTCAGTCGATGTTCTCTCCGGCTTTCTACTTGTGTCTGTCGATCCAGATAGTTGGAATTTTGAAAGCATTCAATTCAAAGTTCTCAACAGACACATGACAGAAAGAACAATGGCCGAAAAGCTTTGATAGTAACAACGAAGTTAAGGAGATTCAATCAGTCAAGTGCTATACGTGATAAACGCTTAGGCGATCATGTCCCGAAAGAGGCATATCTGACTGGCAGAAGATTATCCCGCAGTAGGTTGCCATTACTTTATGTGGTATACTGGTTACCAGCCAAGGCTATAGAACCCTATCTGTCCTGTTTTTTAACCCATAGCTGGAGGGAAAAGACGGATTAATACCTTTCCTAAAGGAATTTGCGCGTAAGTGAATGAGAGGAATTCAACTGGAATTAAAACTAGGCTCCCCGATGTCTTGTTCCGAGCCTTGCACCACAACGTTTGGAAGTAAATAATATAAATAATTTCTGTACCGCCCAGAAATTCTACCTACTTCGCCTTTTGTATATAATTATTACATAAATATATGTATTTATAGCATTACCTTCGGTATACTGTTATCAGTTGGTACACAAGTTAGATTGTCTTTCGTATACATTGACTATACTGTCTTGTGTACGTATTTATCATATTGCCGTGTGTAGGATTTTATTATGTTTTTAGTTTTTCCATTTTCTACGTTATTAAACCTATTGATTATGGGCTTGCCTTTAGCGTAATTGATGGGGTGAAAGCTTTTATGCTGCCTGTCAAGGCTTCATGCTTCAAATAAAAAGAGCATAATAAGAGTTTCAGATGATTAAACAGCGTTAATCTCCGTAAAGAAAAGCAATGTGTCACTCTCAGTCTGTCCCATTTGATAGAAGGCTATATTTTTTCTTTCTTTCTTTCTTTCTTTCTTTCTTTCTTTCTTTCTTTTTCATTTCCTGTCTTCAGTAACCTATAGGATGTCCACTTTTTCATTTCTTTTCATTTTATGGCACGACTTTAGTTGACTGGTACGCTCGTAAAAATAAGCAAGAATTTCTTCGAATATTTTTGTGTGTGTGTGTGTGTGTGTGTGTGTGTGTGTGTGTGTGTGTGTGTGTATGTGTGGATTCCCTTTGATTTGACTTTCCTCAAGCCAGGATCTTTGTCAGAAACAAAGAATAATGATTTTTAAAATAGTTTTGAAAGGAATTATAACACATTACAATATAAATACAGCGTCAAATCGATCCTTGAATTTTATTGGCTACTTCGTTTTTATTTACAGAGGCCAACTGCCTAGTATTATGAATTTCAGAATTTGTAACACTAAACTTTTGTTGCGAGGTGTGGACCCTTTTTTAGTAAATATTTAATTTCTCTTGAAACATAATCCGAAACAGAATTCTCTTGAAACAGAATCCTGCAAATAATATTTGCAGGATTCCTGTGAGTTCGAATAGAATAAGATACGCAAAGAAAGAAACGATAATCAATGTATATATTAAAAAAGAAATTAGATTAATGTGTACACATTTGATAGGAAATATATATTAAAAATTTAACTATTAAAGAATGTGCTTGTTTGTGTGTGTGATACAAGTGTGCATGATACATTCACGTGAGTGTGTGTGCGTGTGATCGGGGAAATAAACATTTTCCAAAAAAGATATTCTCATAAAAGATGAGTTACATCTTGACGCAAAAAGAAAGGGAAAGTCAAAGTGAAAGTAAATGTTTGTTTTTTTTAAGACATAAACTGGATGTTTAAAGAAGCCTATTGGGATTAACCCATAGCAGTTATCAATGACGTCACAATTTCAAACTTGTAAACAAAAAGAAAAGTACACATGAATCATTAAGATTTTACACTGTAATTATATTATGAGAAGAACCCCATTTAGTAAAATGATGGTAAAATATCGTTATCTTTCTCCACTAACAAATGTTTTGACCTGTTGTAAAACTACTCAGTCTGTCAGTTAAATGATACACGTGATACCCGCTTGGATTCGAAATCAGCTCTCTGATTTCTCATTCCCAGCCGATATCCACCGCACCATAACGCATATCTAGCCTCCCGAAATGATTAGTCTCACAACATTTTCCAGATATTTTTTTTTGTTTCAAGCGGACCTCTCAATTTAAGTAGTGCGCATTTTATTTATTGATTTCTTTAGATGTTTTTAGGGACGCGGATAATTCTTTCGCAATATTTTTTTCAGGAATCAAGGATCGGACATGTTTTGTCGGTTCTGGCCATACGCCTCAGTTGTCAATATTTCTGTCAGCGAGACCCACATTAACAGCCGTCGGCCAGTCGAGAGGATGAAACAAATGATCATGGCGACAGAATGTTGATGTCTTAACGACAATTTTATAAAGCATGAAGTGACATTAAGTGCCTATGCGGCAAACGCATACTTAAGAAACGATCTTTCCACGCCGGTCGCCGACTGGTAAAGATACTTGTCTGAAAAACATTTTAATTAATTCACACCGATTAGTCGGCGCTACACTAACCAACCTACCGGCTGGGAACAACGTAGATTTATACCAAATGAAAGAATAACAATACAAAGAATGACTTAAGTTACTAACGTAAAATAAGTGACTTGACTAATTGAGCGACGACATGTCTGGCTGATGGGTTGCTTTGTTGGCAAGGCGAACGGATGGAGCATCGTGCAAGTAATTACTAAATAATTACATTGTTCAATAAGTAATGTCGCATTCCTGAAGTTGGAAGATAAGCCTAGTAAGACGCAAGAAAATCTAAAGTGCATATTATTGTAATCATTATTATTCTTGCGGCATTGAACCAAATATACATGGAACCAAACTTAACTGAAATTCAATTCCAGGCAGTATCTCTCAATTGTGCTAAAAGAGTTGAATCAGATTTAATCTCTGATGATTGACGTGTCCAAAAATTGAAACCTTCGGGAAGTGGATAATTTCACTATGGAGAAACGGTAGACTTTAAAACAGTAGCTACTCACGCATTTATGCATCGTTCATTCAGCAATGAATTTGAACACTCTCGGTTACTGGCGTGTATTTACATTGTGTATATAAACGCTAAAATATGCCTTCCTCCACCGAGCACCCATAGCTCAGAGGTAAAATCGCCGACTAATGACTATTCGGTCGGGTTTCAATCCTGGCTATAAGCAATCAAATGTCTAACCGTATTGATGAGCTATGATACAGCGAAACATGACTGTCTTCAGATGATTATATATAATTGTATATCTCGATTACAATCCCTATTTTATACAAGTGTTGCAATTTAAAAAGGTTGCTGAATTAGAAATAACCAAAACGGACGTTGGAAAATGAAATATTAATCTTAATAATACCAACAAAATACAATACTCATGAGCTGCGTGAAGTAGATAATCACTGCTAGTGGTGAATTGCGAGACAGCAATATCACCCATCCTGGCAATAGTGTTCAACGAATTTATGAGGACTGGGACATACCCATTAATGTTCACAGGCACGTATATAACAAAAAGCCTCGGCATAAATAAATGAAAATGAAGAAGCCTAATCTAAATAATATCAATTATGAACACGGCCATAACGTTCTGTTCGGAAATTAAAACAAAATATCGGCATGTCTCTTTCTGCTCTCTCTCTCTCTCTCTCTCTCTCTCTCTCTATATATATATATATATATATATATATATATATATATATATATATGTCACTTAAATGTCATAAATGATAAACGGCTTAGAAACCATGTCCTTTTCGATCCATAAGTGACTAGGCTGAAGATTTTCCTACAGTATGTTGTCCTTTCTTTCTGCGGTATACTTGTTACCAACCAAGGCTACAAAGCCTTATCTGTCTTGCTATTCAACCCATAGATGGAGGTACAAGAGATGGATGAATACATTTCCCAAGAGTATTTGAGCGTAAGTCAATGCAACCAATTCAACTGGAATTCGAACTCGACTCATTACGAACCCCCCCCCCACACACACACACACATATATACATATATATATATATGTATGTATAAAATGTACATATTTTTATTCAGACAAAAGAACGTCCTTGATAATGGTTAATTGATTAATGGACTGGGCTTGGATCTACAAATCATTTGGTCAGTTTTTATGTCCCAAAAAGTAATCACTCATACGAATGGAAAAAAAGCAAACATATATATATATATATATATATATATATATATATATTGTAAGAACTTTATAGAACCCGTAGGTTTTTAACCTACTGTTCATGGATTTACTTTTATAAGGATTACTCGATACAACGTAGAGATTTATATTGTAATGGTTTTCACAATGATTTATAAAAGCATAGTATTACTACACAAAAATCTTCGCGTTTCGGAGTTACGTGTGCTCCTCATTTGGTGATAAGTTGAAATGAAAAATAAATGATGAAGACAATTTATTTTTGGAAATATGATATGTAAGTGAATGTGGGATAGGGGTTTAGTATGTTTTAGCCGGCAGGTTGTAGCCATAGTGATACAGCCTTGGGTTAGGAGAGGGAAGCGGGGTAGCTTAGTTTTAGACAGACCACTTTTTGGTTTTGTCTGGATAATTCTTATTTTAGGATATAAGGGTTTTTTTAAGAAAGTGTAGACACTTTTTATTTTACAGATGAGGAGCACGTTTAACTCCGAAACGCGAAGATTTTTGTGTGTGTGTGTGTGTCTGTGTGTGTGTGTGTGTGTGTGTGTGTGTGTGTGTGTGTGTGTGTGTGTGTGCAAATTATTTTTCAGAAAGTGTGTATTTGTATAGGAACAAAATGAACGAATATATATTACATATATATAATTCTCTTTATTAAAAAATTATTTCAAAGATTACATACTCTTTACTGAAACGCTTCTTGAGATGAAAATTAGCTGAATTGAAGTATAATTATTCTGCATTGAAACAATTACTACTTACTTTGAGTTTAAAATATCGCAGAACAAAATTTTCTTTTTTTTTTTATAACAAGGCGGTGGGTATTTAGCTGATGCGTGGACTTTCCTTACCAACAATCTTACTCACGAAGACGTTTGTTAAGAAAATGTTAAAAATTACTAATCATTTTTACTCTATTATAGGTACTGCTCTTATTTTCTGATAATGTCGTGTATGGACAACCGTACTTACAAAAACCGACACATTTACGCGCACATACGTACAGACGCAGATTCGAAATTCTTTTTAAAACACGGACACTGAATTGTAGTCAGTTTTGATTTAATAACAATATCACATGGCCGCTACAATTTAATACCGTGTTTTAACATGTTCAACGTTTATTAATTATTCTAATTAAAATTTAAAGATTCTTCATAAATAAACATTCTTCTTCAGAAATAGTGTCCCTAAAATGTTATTCATAAAAGCAAACAAAAGATTTTTTTAATTACAAAACATCTTAGTTTTATTGCATGTTATTATTTTACAAATCAGAGCAGATTTTCTGTCACTGAGGGCTCTGTTTGATCGATGACTTGTCCTTAAAACTAATATAAACACTCAATAATACAATTCCTCAAAATTTCATAAAAAAATTAATTAATTGGGGATAACTGATGTAAAAAAATACAATTACAATAATTTTCTAAAACAGAACTTTTTTAAAAATGAATTAATACATTTCTGATTAAGTCCTGAATGTTTTATTAAAATACAACAATTATCGCTTATTAAAGAATTTCCAAATCAATGTGTTTTTCAGCGCTAAAAATTGTGCGTTCAAAAATTTCCCGCTACGTGAGCGTTCAAAAACAATCACCTTTACGTGAGTGTTCTTAAAAAAAAACGGTAAAATCAGTTATTGCAAATCGCCTGAAAACACAACATAGTAGAAACCTAGGTCGCGTAATAACTCATTTACAAATGAAAAATATTCAAAAGTTCCACAATATAATTGTATTGAATACTTTTTGATACAAATGTGTACTAGTCTAATTTTATTATGATTAAAAACTAAGTAATTAAACAATGAATATATATATATATATATATATATATATATATATATATATATATATATATGTCTAACCGTACTGATGAGCTGTGATACAGCGAAACAGATCTGTCTGCGGATGACTACACTCTCACACCCTGATTGAGCACTCTTGAAGAGTGGTAAACTTTGAAAAGACAATAGCAACTCTAGCATCTACACATTAGTAATGAATTCGAGCACGCTAACTACTGGTGTATGATACATCATACGCTAAAAGACTACTTTCTTCTACCGAGCACCCATAGCTCAGTGGTAGAATCGCCAATTCGTTCGGGTTTCAATCCTGGGTAAAAGCAATCGGATATCTAGTCGTACTGATGAGCTGTGATACAGTGAAACAGATCTGTCTGTGGATGACTATATATATATAATTGCTAACAACTATGTATAGGGTGCGAGCGATAAGTTCTGAATTACGCAAAAACGAAAATATAATATTGACATCTCATTTAACAAATATATTTACCAATATTACACAAAAAATATTTTGAAATACTAATGAATAAATTTATTCAATAAAATCGCCATTAGCTTCAACCACAGCCTCCGGGCAACTTCAGAATATCATGCATCTTTATGGACGTTCTTCTTGTTTAAGTTGTTGAATGCTGCCATAATCCTTGCCTTCAGTTCATCTTTGGTGTTACAAAGAGTTTTGTTGGTCTCTCACTTAAATGCACCTCACACAACTTGCAATCTGGGGAGTTCGGTAGTCATATGTGAGGGGTGATGCGGTTGCAGAAATTGTCTGAGAGCTATGACTGTGTTCTTTGCTTGTGTAGAATGGGGCAGAGTTGCTAGACATAGTCTTTCAGCAGGAGCCCTCTTTGACCCAGAGCAGCACTATCTCCTTAAGATACTTAATCTAGTCTTCCGTTTTGAGTCAGAGGCCCTCACGTACAAATTCAGGACTTCTTTTTTTTATCAGATTGATCAAAGTGAGTTTTCCTAGCTGTTGTATCTTTGTAATCACCATTAGATTCTTTTCGAATTTTCTGCGCTGTCCTCATTGACAGCCATAACACTCTGACATGATTGTGTTAGATCTTCCGGTGAGAATGCTAAGTAGTGCAGTATGCCGTCTCCAAATTGCTGGAGTGAAATGCGTCATGGTGCTCTTTTTAATACAGACGGTGCCCAACTGACCCTACTATACTGTACAGACTAAAACTGAAAACAACCAACACGCATGCGCGAAACTAAAAATAAAACTCATCGCATTACTGTATTCTGTCTTTTTGCATTTGAGGTTTCGTTCTTTCTTCTCGTTTTCTTTCACTTCTCTCTGTAGGGGTTCCTGTAGCTTTATTTCTGTGTCTGCTGTCATCACTGTTGCATCTGCATATCTTAAGTTATTAAGTTTGTGGCCACCAGTAATGAAATCTGATAGGACTTATAATTCTCTCAGAATCAGCTCATTGCAGGCATCCAGTTTATATTTCTATAAAAATAAAATCGTCGGTTGGTAAGAAAAATCTTGTCATTGTTATTGACGTCTTCCTAGTTAGCAAGGATCCTTAGAAAAACGGACTGTCGATTTTCAACTGGCTCTCGCCTACGCTGAGTACTAAATATTGAGATCTACTCGTACGATTTTAGTGGGAACCGACGTATATTACTAAAGGATTCTATTTATTCTCTTTGTTTATAGCTGGAGATGAAACAGTACAGAATTTGAAACCGTTTTGCCGATTCCATTTTTACTTCCCACCGAATGTTATGATTAGCAGTTGAAAACACGCACGAAATATCAAATAAGTATAGTATTTATTATAGGAAATATGAGATATACAGCCTATAAACGATGTTGGCATTTAAATTTAACTGTAGCACAAAGGTTGTCTAATCAGGGTGTAAGCATAAGCCTATCGGTGCGTAAGAGAATTCCGTGCGTATGCAATTAATTCATACGCCCTCTATGTTCATCACACTTTTAATGATTAGAATTTCCCGAACATGCCGTGTTTTTGCCGATAAAAAAAAGACGATTTACTTTCCGTATTTCTTTTTTCGATATGTTTTAATCATTTCATTTTACTCCAAGCAAGGCAATAAAGCTAACGAAATGCAAAGAATTAATGAGTGTGAGAGAAGATGATAAAACATGCATTACTAAGTCGAAAAAACAATACAAGAACAGAAACTAAAAAGACAGAAGATAACGATTGTTATTGCATGGAAAGCAAGAAAGCCAGAGGAGAGTTTCACAAGCGAGAGAAGAAACTGTTAGCATAGAACTTACGGTTACGGCTAGTCATTTCAGCTGTAAAAAAATGAAACCTAGTTGTGAGTCTAGTATTGCATTTAAAGTCTAGGTTAAAAAAGAACAGAACAACAGAACAGTTACTAAAAAAATATTTGTAGAGAAAACACAAGGAAGCTAAGTTACGTCGGTGGGAAAGTGACTGAAGGTGAAATGCCAGGTCAGGATCAACAATATTGCAAATTCTTCTTCCTATTTTATTAGGAATCTCTAAATACATAGCAGAAGAATCATACTAGATGTGACAGCAATGTTCAGTGCATGTATGAATCGTAGGCTTATGTGTAAGAGAGATTCGGGCGAAAAAATTGTCTTGCACGATACAAGGAACCAACTATCCTAGAAGCAACGGTTTACAGCCACTTCACGTTCAAACACCGGTTTCCGCGCGAACACAGAAGTTAGCCAACGTCGAGCCTGATCTGTACTTAGATGGATTACCGTTTCAGAATATTAGGTACGGTAAGCTTGGATATACGGATGGATAATAACTCAAAAGGGTTAATCGGAGAGCTGAGTTTCAATTCCAGTTCACTTACGCACAAATAACCTCAGGAAATGTATGAATTCA